>JABCJV010000448.1:0-83680 GCA_013184325.1 Fusarium luffae
CATACCGGACGCTAATTGGTTAAGAGATGACCCTGCAGTTGGACTTGATCAAGCAAGTTACACCTACCAGATTGCTTTCATCCACGCTGCAGGTCAATTTTTGATCCGAGTTGGTTCAATAACTGACGTGTTGCGCCGTAGGTTTTATCTCACTCAACGATGAAGCCACATTTCTTTTCAACAAATCAATAAAAGGGTCTCACAAATGAACTTTCAACTCAATAATTCATGCAAATAACAAAGAGATCTCACATGCATTTTCCATTTGTCTAAACACGGGAATCACTGACCGTTTTTACCATACCCGGAACCCTGAACCCTGGTTCCCGGGTCGTGGTGGGTCATATCCGAGACAACCAATTGAGAACCACAACCATTACTGAGTAATCAGCAACTCGATCTCAAGACTGACCTTACTCTGTTGATACCATCTCCAGTAGTCTCAATAGCACAAAAGTCAGTTTCTAGCTCATCCAATGACCGATTAACATGTGATTCTTAAAAACCGCCGCCATTCGCTCGGCAATCCCGGTTCAAGACAGCAAGCCCATCTACCGACCCATTCCTAACCGAGTATAACTTCAACCCACAATACCAACCCACAATAACGTTTGTTCGTTGGAACTAATCCTGCAATGGAGCAATGGTCCGGCTCCACGTCAGTCATGTCACGCTTGTACGCTCACACTCCCCCTCTTTAATGCTCCGAGTGAAGATTAGAGACCAATCGGTCGGTAGGGATGGAGGATGATAAGAGGTGGTTGATGCGCTGTCTTTTGGACCCTGGATTCTGTTCTGTTGTTTTTTGCTTTTGCCGAAAGGACGTCTGGAACGATTGATCGAAGTCAGATATTGCGTTTAACCCTTCTTCATTTCTTCTTCGTTCACCGATAGTCTAATTACCTTCAACATGCGCGTCGCCATCATCGGAGGCGGCCCATCTGGTCTCGTCCAACTCAAAACCCTCAAAACAGCGCACAACTACTTCCCCTCCATCGAACACTTTGAAGTAAAACTCTTCGAATCATACGATAAACTCGGTGGCGTCTTTTTCCACCACGTCTACGAAGACGCCGAGCTTGTATCCTCCAAATTTCTGACTACATTCTCCGACTTTCGTCCTCGACCAGAAGACAAGGACTTTTTCTCTTCGGAACGATATAGAGAATATCTTGAGGAGTATGCTACGCATTTCGATCTTTGGAAGGATATCCATCTGAGTACACCCGTGACTGGGGTCAGGAGGGGAGATACGAGTGAGCATGTTGTCAAGTATAAAGGTCCTGATGGGGAAGAGGTAGAGTGGGAGTGTGATGCTATCGCTATTTGCTCAGGCGTCCACTCAAAAGCGCACATCCCCTCAATCCCCGGTATAGAGCACGTTCCCGAAGTTCTTCACTCATCGTCCTTCAAAACCCGATCCCAACTCGGCGAAGGAAAAACAATCATGGTTCTTGGTAGCGGCGAAACAGGTTGCGACATGTGCCATCTCGCCATCACATCACCTACCAAACGTGTAGTCTTCTGCCACAGAGACGGCTGGATTGGAGCGCCCAAACGTGCGCCTGGCCAAAGATTCTTACCATGGCTGTTCGGCGATGAAGATTTTGAAGAGCCGCAGTTGCCGCTTGATGTTAGTCAAGTTACGCTTTTTGATAGCATGTACGTTCATCCTATGGTGAGAGATACGATGATTGTGTGGGATTATTATCACTTCTTGGCGCTGCCTGCTGGGTGTTGGATTTGTGGTGGTTCAGAGCATGGAGTGGATCAGTGGGTTGGACAGGTCTTTAGCGACCGGTTCCATGCCTCGAGATGTAAGTCAAATTACTTGTCCTGTTGAACATGTCTAACTGGTATAGTATTCTGGAATAAGGGCTGGCAACGTATCCAGAACAACGTTTCTACACCTTGGAGACCGACACAATGGCCATTAACAACGCGCATTCGTCAGTTCTTCTTCAACACAGCTATCAAACCAGCTAAGCGCACCATCGACGTCGCACCTTTTCCATCACACTTTACACCAGACGGAGTAGCGCACTTCCCAGACACCGGCCGTCCAGAAGCGAAGCTCATACAAAAATCAGTCGTTAAACCAGACATGGTTATTCTCGCAACTGGCTATGTCCCACATTTCCCATTCCTGAACACAGAGTACAACGCTGGTCGTGAAGCATACCCAGTATCTCACGATGCAGACGTCCGTCAAATTTGGTCCACGGATGATCCAACGATCGGATTCATCGGATTCATTCGTCCTGGCTTTGGCGCCATTCCTCCTCTGGCTGAGATGCAGTCTATGCTCTTCACTACTCATCTTCTCAACCGTGTTCCTCGACCTCTTCTGAAGGATGACGAGTGGCATTACCGTGTAATTCACGCTCCCAGTGCTCGTGTGACATATGGTGTTGAGCATGATAGTTATGCATACCAGCTGGCCAAGGACATGGACATTGCTCCTTCATTCACCGACATTCTCCGCATTGCGCTGTACACACCCAAAGGCTGGCGACTACCGTGGATCTGGGCTGGAGGTGCTGCTTTCAACACCAAGTTTCGTCTTGTCGGGCCCTGGAAGTCTGACCGCGCTGCTGAGACTCTTACCGGAGAGCTGTGGGAGACCATCTCTCGTCGTCACGGCCTGTTTGGAAATGTCCCTATGGTCGTTATACCAGTTCTTTACCTTGGTGGTGTCAATCTGTACTACTATATGCACTCTTTGTTCTGGGGCTCTCTGGCTAAGTTGGGTCTCTGCAAAGCGCCTGTCCCTAGGAATGATGTGAAGAGAAGATTTGAAGAACTTGCTCGGATGGAACAGATGAAGAGGGTGCAAGATGCGAAGATGGCAGTTAGTATTAACGTGGAGGAGATTTCTTCTGATGATAGCGATTACTAATCGTCGCAAGACATCGGAATAAAGTTGGCTAAATCGAGAATGAATAAATATATTAAGCACTACTGAAGACCTGTCCTTCGCTATACTCCAGCACTTACATCCACCAGAATCTTGACATGATTATCCTTGTCGTTAATAAGCGTTGAAAAACCCTCTTCAACAACCTTATCCATCTTGATGACCTTTGTAATCATTCCCTCAGGTGTGATCTTGCCATTCGACAAAGCATCAATAACCTCCTCAAAATCCCCAAGAGCATACGTCGCACTATGAATGTCAGTAATTGTTACCTAGGAAAAAAAGAATAGCTTACCATCCGACATAAGATCTCTCTCGGAACACAATCTGATTCATGTTTAACTGCGCCCTATTCTCCCACACAGCAATATTCACCAAAACCGCTCTAGCCTTCAAGCAATCGAACGCAACATCGATAGCATGTTGTGAACCCGCGGCATCAAAACCGACATCTGCACCCATTCCTCCCGTCAATTTCCTCACATTCGCCACGACATCATCTTTCGTGGGATCGAACACGTGATGAGCACCAAATTTCTTTGCGAATTCGCGTCGCTTGGAACTGACTTCGCTTAGGATGATGTTCTTGCATCCTCTTCCAATAAGAGCCTGCACAACAGCAAGACCGATTGGTCCGCCGCCCACGACAAAGGCTGCGTCGCCGTCTTTGTATGGTGAGATTTTGATAGCGTGCCATCCGACAGCAAGAGGCTCAACAAGAGCGCCAACTTCGAGGGAGACGTTGTCAGGCAGCTTCTTGACAGCATCCTGTGGGACGACAGTTGACTCAGCCAAACCTCCACCCCAACCACTCAACCCAATGAAGCCATTCTTATCACAGCAATTAACCAGACCACGCTTGCACGAGCCACACTCATTGTCGTAGATGATAGGCTGCACGCAAACACGATCTCCCTTCTGAAGACGTGTTACTTCAGTACCGACTTCTTCAACAATGCCGCTAAATTCGTGGCCGAGAGTAAGCGGTGCTGTCTCGCCTGTAATGCCGTGCGGGGAGCCAGGCTTGGGAATGAGGTTATTGCCACCAAGATACTCGTGGACATCCGTACCACAAATACCACAGAATTTAGGCGCGATGCGGACTGATCCAGGCTCTAAGGGCTTAAGAGGAATAGACTCTAGACGAATATCCTTCTGACCATGGTAGCGAACAGCTTTGATAGATTGCGAAGACATACTGAAGTACAAGTTATGAGTAAGTGGTAGAAGACAGATTGCAGAGGAGAAGAGGGGGTTTTATGCAAGCAGTAAACAATCACCCCCTCGGCAACACGAAGCTGTAAACGTGACGCAAACGCCGGGTTCCCCTCATTGACAAGTTCCAGAGATGGCAATGCGAAGTCACAAAGTATAAATGAAGTGTGATGATGAGCTGATCGGATTACTGTGTTTGGTTTAGATCGATCATGAGAGGGTTCCACGAATGATGGGACGACTTTGAATGCGGGGAAGAAGAGTCTAGACTCGGGTTTGGGGGACGGATATAAGCGTGGGGGTTTAGGTGGTGGTGTGTTTAGGTCTTTTGACAGGATTGTTTCGTGAGAATGTGGTCATATCAGTTGACGTTAATCTTGTATGGTAGTGTTATGAGTTTGCTGGGATACCAAGGTCTTTTGTGATGGAGGCATTGTTAAAATAAATTGACAGAGTAACTGTGGTAATTGACGGATATAGCGCGGGTAAGAATTAGATTCAATGTATGAAGTTGACAGCGACAAGGTAATGAATAGTATGCAGGAATTCACGGCGGGTGGTCAACACTTTGAAAACCAGCATCGGCTTCTCGACAGGGTTAAGTTTTACATAGGATTCACATATCACATATCATCGATTAAAATTGAGAAAGAAGGTAGACATTTATTCATAAAGTACATGGTCGTTCATTGATACCTTCATCTCCACAAGCAAACGTTTTCCATATGGACCAAGTCCAATCCTAATTGGCCTCTTTTACAACCTCCTACCCCAAACCCCATGACCTCCCAGAACACGGAGTCTGGACCCAATGCTTACGTCGAATAAGGCTGGTAAACAGTACCATTCCTCTGCGCCTCCCGCAAAAGTCTCTTGTTGGACCTGGTAAGCCAAATCTTGAGAACAATAGCACAAGCACTAGAAGAAAGACCAAATGCCATCATACCAATGAAAGCACTGATGTAGCGAGGCTCCTCCTTGGCAACGAACATGAAAGGTGCAGTAAAGTTACCAATCTGAGACAACAAGTTACACAGAGCGACGGAAACAGCTCGCTTCTCAGGTGTCTTGGCCAAAGCACCGCTGACATAACCCATGATGAGAGGGTTGGCGATGTACATGCCACCCACGTAGATGAACGAAGCACCGTAGCGAGCTCGTGCGTCGGTGGTCGCGAGACAGATGATGAAACCGGAACAGGCGACGGCAACGGGGATGGCGTAATGCAGACCTCGCTCCTTGACCTTGTCGGAGTGCCACGCGTTGACGTAGGATCCGATGGCAGCGAAGATATAAGGTGGTGCAGTAAGGACGAGGGCGATGACAGGACCGTAACCCCAATCAGCGGCAAGACCACGAACAATTGAAGGGTAGAAGTTGGAGAATCCGTAGGCAGCGGAAATGGTGATGTTCATGAGAGTCAGGATGTAGAGCTTAGGATCGCGGACAGCAAGCTTGAGTCCTTCCCAGGCACCAGTCTTGGCCTCGGTGGTAGAAGGTCGATCAGCAATGACACGAGCAGCAGCGACCTTTCGCATGTCCTCAGTCATGGTCCACATCGCACTTCCAGTGGTAGAGGTGGGATAATCGGGGATGAACCAGATGCAGATCATAGCAGAACCAGCACCTGCAGTGGCAAGGATGATGAAAAGCCACTGCCATCCTGCAAGACCGTGCGCTTGCTCAAGAGTAGCGTAGGTAGCAGCAGCGATGAGACCAGCGGAGCAGAAAGCAATGGTCTGGGCAGAGTAGAGAATGGCCATGCGGAACGCAATCTCCTTTCTTGTGTACCAGCAACCGAGAAGGTAAATGGCACCAGGAAGAAGAGGAGCTTCGACGAGACCGAGAGCAAAGCGAACACCCATGAGACCAGAGTAAGATGAAACACCGACAGTAGCGACACTAACACCAGACCAGACGATGGCCATGAGACAGAGGTAGATACTGGGGCGAATCTTGGTGATGAGCATGTTACTAGGAAGTTGACCAAGGACTAAAATTGTCAGCACGATTAACATTGATTAATTGACAGTCGACTTACCATAACCGAGAGAAAGAATAGAAACAGCAGACGAAAAGTTGGATCCGACAAGTCCCAAGTCCGCATCAAAAGAACTCAATCGCGCATGACCGATAGAAGCTCTGTCAAGATAATTGAAGAAGTACAGACACCAAACACAAGGCATGAGCGTCATGTCAAGACGTCTAACAATCTTCTTCTCCAGCTCGCGCCAGTTCGGAATCCCCAGAGCATCAATCTGCTCTTCAGGGCTGGGAAGTCGGCCTTCATCTTTCATGTAGCCTTCTTCCACGGACGCAAGTTCCTTCTCAATAGCTGAGGCGTCATCGGCCTTGACATCTCCTGTGGTGTTGGGCGCAGCAGCTGCGACAGGAGCGTCACCGCCTACTTTCTCGTTGGGAGTCGCCATTGAGAAAAAGAAGTAAAAGAATTAGGGGAGTTAGCCCGGGTATGCTTAACAAGTAGATAGTCAAAGCAAAAGGGCAGAGAGGGATGAGAGGCACAGACAGGATGAAGAGTAAAACGGGACCCAAGTTTTATAACCATGAGAAAATAGTCTAAAACCCCGCATCGCGGTCACCGTCCGTTCTCCATCTCATCCCCCTCAAGCCAAGACTCAAGTCCGGGGGACCAAGAAAAGCTGCGTCGAGGATGAGAGTTGAAAACTGGGGATGGAGGGTCCCTCGAATCTGGGGCCCCATATAATGAGGTTGGCCGATAATGTCTTACCGTTGACGATCCCCCGGATACAAGTCCGTGTACTTTAAAAACACCGTCATTCTGGTCGTGTGTTAAAATTTCAGTGATGATGTCTGATGTTGGAGGCAAAATTGATGGTGGTGTTGGTGAGGCTCTTTGTTTAGTCTGCGGCTCAGCTTGAGGCTCTTGACGGGGAGGACACGACCGCGGTTGAGGCTTCGGGGACATGGCCTGATGAGGATAAGTGGTTGGGTCTACGCCTAGTTATGCTTAGTTCTAAGCGTATTCCTCCTCAATTGTCCTTTGACTCCAAATAACTAATTAATTCTTCAAAACATCCATCTTCAATTGTTTCGTGAATCTATTCCCAAGTGCAACGCCCAACATCACAACAGTCAAAATGCGATCATCCGTACTTTTGCTATCTGCCAAGTTGTCCGTTCAAGTTTATCACAATTGCCAAGTTTCTTTCAATTTTTTGTTATCGTATGATCAGTCATAGCATGAGCTTGTCATACTGCCAAGATGGCTCTCCACCGTCAAGAATCCCCGCGCTTGGAGTTTCCTCCATTTCCACGGCTGGCAAAAAAAAAAGTCTTCCCGTGCCAAGCGATATGATGCCTACTACCGAGTTTCTGCTTGGCCACCTCGTACATTCCCGTCTGGGCACTTACAGGGATTATTCCCGTCAACACCACAGTGGCCAATGTCTTTGTAAAAGCATGTCAAAGAGAAATTGACGTTAAGCTTCATGGAATTCTTGGCCTGGGCATCGCGTGAGTATTATGTGTCAAGCGAATGCCAATCTTTTACCAATGCAGATGACTAGAGAAAAAGACATTTGTCGTTGTACCCGCGGGAGAAAGTGTCTCCACTGCCAAGGCCGCGGGTTGTACAACCTTGCACATGTTGTGTTCCCACGGGAAATAAAGTTGAGGGATTCCTTGTTCAGGTGGAGTAACCTTTGGAGAAACGACTCGCGGAGATATTCTTTTCTCCGTAGTTTATTATCAAGCATAGATTTATGGTTAGATGATGCTCCACCAGATGCAAGATGATTGACATTCAATCGCCAACCAACATAACTGCCTTCTCAACAGATGCAGAAAACATCAAGGAATCGGGATAGATCGGCTTCTTTTCGCAGATAACGGCCGTCATCAACATATACGCCAAGCCAACCGTTGGAGAAAATCCCCGCTTCATGATAAGAAAAAGACCTTGGCAGGCATTCGGGTTTTAGATCTAATTCCGCAATTGTAGATCTTGCATTATCAGGCATGTTTCCCTGATTTTGATGTTTCTGACTTCTTAATAAAGTTTCTCCCTGCATATAGAGGCAGAGGCATTCGGTTTGTATTGGATAGAGCTCTCTTGGCTGGTCGCGACTATTCGTGTTTGTTGAACAAGGGCGCCGTTCAATGACTTAGCGTTGAACGGTCGCTATGAATGTTCTGGTACGGGCCAGCAACATGGCGAGCAGTATAGGGTTACTCGGCTCTCTCTTCAATCTGGAAGCACAAGTGAGAGGAATAAAATGCGATTCCTATCTAGAAATAATTAACAATTAGATTTTGGCTGTTGTGGAAAATGCATGTCAATTTCTGGCCTGCCTGGAAAGTTTTCACTCTTGACCAATTGACCCCGGCCGCGTATCACTCGACACTGTCAAGGTGAAAAAATATCAGTCTTGTTCTGATTTGCTCTAAATTGATTACAAGTGACCAAGAACTCAACTACCAGCTAGAACTTTTGCCGGCTGGTCTTGCTCTTATTCTTCTTGCGGCGCGTCAAGAGAATGCGATGTTCTAGGGTAGCATTAGTCAGCATAGTGGGGGAATATTTGCCGCAAGAAAGATGCCATTGCATTCTGAGTTTTCCCCATCTCTCGGGATATACCCTTCGCTTTCCAGCGCCGCACGTGAAGTGCTCGGTTATATGCGAGTATGGCCGAGTTGGTAGTCTTATCCTCTCCTGACCAATCTCCGACCCGTCAGCGCCAAGGAAAGGTCACTCAGCAGGTTGCCCATTATGGTAGCCAAATGAAGACGAGTGACTGCGACTCCAACAGTGACCAAGAATTGTTCCATGCTGTTTCTAGAATATATGCGCCATGGAACAGCGACCCATATGCTACCATTGCGGGCCATACTGTCGATCCATTCAATACCGTTTGCGAAAACCCTGATCGGCTACGCCAACTTTTGAGACATCGTATGCACCCGATCTGTTCAATGCTCCACCTCTCAACTAATGCATGATAACAGCATCGGCCAGATACGCGGGAGAACCACTATTTCGAATTGATGAACAAACCAATGCCGTTCTCTTTCAAAGCCTTGATAATTTATCTTCCTTTCTGACAGATAAGACATTATTCCATGCTTTGTCTCTCGTCCTTGCCCTAGAAGCGAATAACCACCTTCCCAATTACGAGACTCTATATCACCGTGGTAAAGTTCTCGAATCTCTCAACCTGAACCTGGGTGATGCCCCATCGCTGCAATGCATAACAGCAATTCTCATACTGATAAGCTATGAGTACCGGGTCCGTGATACGAGGCCTGCTGCAGCTACCCATATTCGTGGCTTGCAGACTTTACTCCACCAATTTGATGTCTTGGCTAGGGGGTATAATTCTGCAAGCATACAAAAGACCCAGCGCGCTTTGTTTTGGCAGGACATAATGTGTTCCTTGGCAACTGGGACGCCGCGACTGCTGCGGTTTGATGTGACTGACGCCTTTGCCCGCTTGAGGAAGGACAGCAGCCACCGAAATTATTTTGTTGTGCCTGAAGGCTTTAAGGCACACATTGATGACTGGCCTACAACATCTATGCGTGCACTCGCAGATCTCAACGCTTTATGCTGCCTGGTGGACAAGGTGCACAGACAAAAGCAGCTGCCAGGACGATCTGCAGATCTCGATGGGGACGATACGAGCGTTCCGATCCCACTGATGGAAGATTTAGATGATGAGGGATACCCGCTATCCAACGCTCAAGCGAACCTGCAGATTCGCCTCGTCGATCTCGTCAGCGAAACCAGGACCAGTCCACAAAAACAGCAGATCCTTATCTACAGAGCATGTCTTTTCGCAGCATATCTCTGCACATACAGACTCTCCTCTGGTATATGGGAAGGATATTTCGCGCCTGAAAAGTGCGTTGCAGAAATACTCGATTGTATAGAAAGCTTCACAAAGCACATGTCGCCATGGAGAATGGCACCAGATATCTCATTCTGGTTACTACTTGTCGCTGGTGGTCTTACAAAGGACCCTGGTAATAGAAGACGAGCAGTGCAATTGGTGCAGCGCTATCGATGCTTCTACCCGAGCGACTATAGCCAAGACTGGGAGATTGTGGAGGGCAAGTTGAAAGAGTTTATATGGTGCCAGCACGCGATGGAAAAGAAATGCTATACATTCTGGCAAGAGTGCCATGGTGTTCAGCATTAGCCTTTCTTAGCTATATAAATTGTTAATGTTGGGCCGATTTTACAAGGATGGCTAGGTGGGTAATAGAAGAAATGTTCTCTAAGGTTTAGGGTACTGAAATAAAGCCGCCTAAAGGCCTATCTAAGCTGCTATAAGATGACTCAAATATTCTGTTTTGTATTAATAACGGTTAATTCTTCTGATACACTGCGGGATGGAACCTGTTTCAGCTCACAGCCACGGCCTGGTCTAACATGTAAGCCCATAAAAAGACCACGAAAATTACAGACACTCAATATTGAGGTCAGTGGCGTTGCAGCCTAGCTCTACACCAATAAAAGAGGCGGGACAGCATGTCGGTGGCCTCAATATGCATTTAACCCCCACCGTCGTATTGAAGTCCTGCATGATCATCACTAACCAACACATTCGTTCTCTTAGTTACATAACACAGCCTTATTATTTACCTCGAAGAATATTAAGTTACTATCCGATGTTATCTCCCCCTCTCCCATTCCCAGCTGTCAGCTCATCAGTGGTACACTTGTCCACATCCTGTCGCATTGAGATCATTACAACATGGACCCAGCATCGGCAATTGGCGTAACCTCCGCTGTAATCACTTTTCTGGAATTCAGCTGGAAAGTCGTACGCAATGCCAAGGAAATTTACGACTCTGCCGATGGATGTTCAAATGACAATTTGACGAGGGAATCAATCGCGAGATCTATGCATGGGTTTTCGAGGAAACTTCAACCGCCTGATCCGTCCGCAATACTCCCAGAGTATCAAGGCATTTGCAGGCTTTCCAGTGAATGCCAGAGTATATCTAGCGAGATCTTAAAGATTTACGACTCTCTGAAGATCGGGGGAGAAAGATCAAGATACAAAGCCTTGCGATTAGGGTTGAAGGCCTGGAGGTTCAAGAATGACCTGATACAGCTAGAGGAAAGACTCGGACGATGCGGCGACCAGCTCTCACTTGAACTCTCTTATCTTAAAAGGCAAGTCATGGGCATTTACTGGAGCGAGCGGCGACTGATACTATATTAAGTGAACATATAACATATTCGTTAGACCAAATCCGGTCACTGGTGACTGATGATGCTTACAAGCTTCAACAAATTCACCGAACCGTTGACGAGCTTCGTCAAGCGACCGACACAAACCTGGGCACCGACATCCTGGCTCACGTTCGTGACATTCTTCAACGACAGGATGCCGTTCTGGAGAGAGTTTGCCAAGATCGTATCTTGAGGAGTTTATATTCGAGCGACATGGATTTAAGATATGACCAAGTACACCTCCCAGCAGATGGAACCTTTACGTGGGTTTTGGATCCTGAACAGTGTGAAAAGTCAGACTACTCACCCAACGAGGATGAATCCGACCAATCAAATGGATATTGGGCTTCCCGACAACGTCAGATGCAGTTACAATCCAACAAGAAGTTTGTGAACTGGCTAGCCATTTCTGACGGCATATTCCACATCAGTGGGAAGCTCGGGTCGGGAAAGTCTACTCTAATGAAGCTTCTCTATACTCATCCTCGCACCAGGAAAGAGTTAGAGGTTTGGTCTGGTAAGTTCTACTATACATATCGCAAGACCGTTATTTTCACAACAAATCTCTGATTCCAAAATAGGCAGCAAAACACTGTTCATGCCAAAATTCTTCTTTTGGAAACCTGGTACAAACTCACAACACTCTTTGAATGGTCTCTACCGGTCCCTGTTATGCAGCATCCTTACAGAATATCCCGACCTTATCCCGTCAGTGCTACCGAGCTATTGGGACCAAGCAAAGAAGGATACAGTAGCCTTACAAAACCCATTTTCGATTAGCCCAGAGATCATCGAAAGTTCCTTATTCATGCTCTTGAAAAACGAATCATTTTACGAATCACGTCGGTTGTGCATTTTCATTGATGGGCTTGACGAATTCGTCGGCAGTGGACAACATGACTACAGAACTCTGGTCGATATACTGGATACTTGGGTGCAAGATTCCCATAACAACTTGAAACTGTGTGTATCGAGCAGAGAAGAGAATATCTTCATGAACCGGTATCAGGAATGTGAGCGACTTCGACTTCATGAAATGACCTGGTACGACTTAAGGAAATACACACTAGCGAAGTTGAGTCATCTTCAAGATAAGGCTTTGCTCAACAAGCTTTGCCTTGAAGTTCCAAACAAGGCACAAGGTATATTTCTTTGGTGTACGCTAGTTGTGCAGGCACTGCGAAGAGCGGTTGAGGTTGACCCAAACAACTCATTTGCTGGACCACCCGTGAGGGAATCTTTTATCATGAAATTACTCGATGAACTTCCCGCCGATCTAGAGGAGATTTTCCGGTACATCTTCAACCGCCTACCTAGACAGAAAAAGACGAATCTATATCAAACACTATCGTTGGTAAAAGCTTCTGCCGAAACCCCAGAAGTAAACCCAGTGCGTCTTTGGCTTATCGCATACTCATTTCTTGACGACTATAACAAGGACGCTCGGTTCGCCCTCATTCGGGAATCTACGGAAGGCCCTACTAGCAAAACGATTTCAAGAGAAGAGAGAATTAACTATGCTCTGAGGAAGCTTCAACATGAATCTGGAGGCTTGCTTGAAGCGGTTGAGGTTAATAAAAATGGGGAAGATAATATGGCAATGCACGATCTAGGCTACACGTCAATCGGCCTTGATCGGCCCACCATCGTTAGCTATGCTCATAGGTCTGTGCCTGAGATCTTGAAAAGAGCCGAGTTCGCGTCAGAGAGTAAGGCTATGCTTGGTAGCTTCAATGCAGCAGACGCTATTGCAAACCTATCTTTAGCACACTGGCGTTTCTGCATGGGATCAATGCCACACAATACAAACCTTTTCGCTGGACTCGCACGTTTTGTTCTAAGCATTCCTCCCAGAAAAACAAACTTCGAACTTTTGGATACGTTAGAGTGTTTATCTGAGCATTCCCTCTCACCAAATTGGGGCCATACTGTTTCTATCTTACTGTATGGTGGCATCGGAACGCCAATCGGCTGGATGACTCCAAATCATCATACAGCAGAAGAAAACAGAACGCACGGCATATTCAGCACACTATTCATGGCATTATTGGACCAGCGCTATGACTATGTTCTTTGGAAGATAAAACATCGTGCGCATGGGATAGATTCGCCAATGAAAAAAGCCGTGCTTGCTGCCTTGCTGTTTAATGGGCCAGTACCTGAGTATATCAGTAGCGACCTAGAAGACGAGCTTTTTAACATTGGATGTTTCGCAGACTCCTTCGCCACAGGCTTCACTCAACTCCCCTATGATGATGAACATCTCCATGTGCACAATGTGGAACATCTGACGATATGGCGGGACTTCTTAGCAGCAGCTTGGTGGAGGTGGTATCAGCACCGATGGATAGACCGAGAGGTCTTTGGCTACTGGCTTGAAAGGTTCCTTAACAGGGGTGTTCTTTTGGAATTCGAACTAGTCATCACACGATCGTTCGAAAAGGAATATGCAACTATCACTCTCGGAAAAGTCGAGGCAAGGGTGTGGTCAGAGGACGAAATGAATTCACCACAGTACCAAAGGACGGTGCAAGCCACACAAATTTTCGAATCTGATACCGTCTACACACTCGCAGATTGGCTTCGAGTTATGAAACTGCCCAATCTGGACCGAATCCTCTCTTTGCTGGACGAAAACAACACTGCTTTACATTATCAGTGTCCGAACGAAGAAAGCCTACAGAATCCGTAAGTACCTAGTAGTATCTACTATCTATGGTGAACTTATTTAACTGACTATAATGTCACTATTCCAGGGAAACGGTTTCTGAAGTGCCCGGCGTACAATCACGGATGCAGGCACTCACCAATCGCTTTAGTATAACTTTACTTGGTACGTATATCGAAAAGGGGAAAGCACTTACTGACTGTGTTTCGTTTGCGAACAGTCTTATTGGGTGGACTTGCATTCCAACTGCTTTTCTTATTGGGTTAGGGCAAGCAATCTTTCACCCTTGGCTTCCGCGTAGTACATTCAACATCTGGAGGGTTTGATGAATGCTTATGACACGTTGCATGTTGCTTTGAGCGAGGCAAGTAGAGTTTAGTTAATCATGTCTTGGGAATGCCTATTTCTTTTGCCACTATACAAAATGAGAGCAACTGCTTTTCACGTTTATTCCGGCTTGCGACCATACACGTATCGCGTCATAATATAACTATGCACCTTGCGGTTTCGAAGGGCTTGTCGAATCTGCATGAGAAAGATCTGGTACTCATCATCCGGCCACTTGAGAACATTGTTCCAGAGAACGAAAGAGTACCCTTAGACCGAGTGTCAATAACTTTGGCATGACTGCCAATCAATGATTACTTACCTTCCAAGTCATTTTCAAGGGTTTGCTGTACGAAGCGGCCGATTTCCGCCAACTTTGGGTCTTTTGGCCAGCCGCCAATCGGGATCTTTATCTCGCAGTCAGAAGAAGGCCTTGTGAGACAGATTTTGAACTTACCTTGTAGTCCACAACTTTAACATCCACAAACCCAGCCTTTTTAATGCCTTCTTCCTGTAACTCGCTGACGAAGAACGATCGATTCAGGATTTTACCTCCCTCTTCGTACATCTTGTCGCAGGTCTTCCAGACGGGTGCCAAGTCCGCTGTACCGTCGTCACTCTTGATTCGTACATCGGCTTCGACAGATTCGATCCAGCCTCCGGGGGCGCAGCAACGGTAGGCTTGCTCGAAAAGATGGTTCCAGTCAGGAATTGCACCGAAGAGATATCGAAGGTGGATGAAATCGAAGTGGTTATCATTCCAAGTCCAGGATTCGGTGGCATCATCAACTTCGAAACGAACGTTCGGAGGGACCCATTGCGGTTGGCAGGGTGAAAGGTCGGTCCCGATTACTTCGGCACTTGGAAATCGATCACCAAAGTCACTGAAAATAATAAGGTCAGTCTGGAGTTATGGTTTCGTTAGGAAATTTGAGTTGCCATACATTGCCCAGATTCCTAAGGCAAGTTAGGTAAACAGTTAGAGGAGATAAGGGCGGAGAAACCTACCACTTCCTGTTCCAACATCAAGAACTCTCTGAGGATGTCAAGGTGGTCAGCATGGCTCTTGTATCGAGTCTCAAGAATTGGATTGATACCTGAACATCTTCTTTGACCGGGGCGAGAAATAACTGGCCGTCTAACAGTAGCGTGAGATAGTGATGACTGATATCAACAGATTGTAGCTGCTGTTCATCATTTGGGAATACGTAGTCATTTCTGTACTTGTCGCTGTGATACGTTCGACCATGAATTCGACGATACTCGAGAATGCTAGCAGAGACTGAAGCCGTAGAGCTCGACCTTCATCGGCCCGTCAGTATAGTCCTTGCAGGCTAGCGCAATGATACTAACGTATCGGATTGAGATAGAGAATCAGTGTCGTTAGCCTAGACACCGATCAGTTTCATATGTAGCACGCGTGTGTTTCAATCGTACGTCAGTCTCCTCACCGGGTACAAGATCGCCTGGAGAGGAGGGCATCTGAGCTACCGGAGATTTAAATTCGCTGCGCACCTGCGTCATACTGAAAGAGGCTAGAAAAGATTTGGCAGAGTGAGATTCTTAGGAAATGATTTAGTGCTTTAATAGTCTTGAATTTCTAAAGGAGGGGAAATGCGTGATAAAATGGATTGTGTAAAAGATCAGACCACTTTACGTTGCAGGGAATAGCAGGCTAAACCTTGCGGATAAAACGGACAGTTTACCAAATTCATATCCCAGTAGCGAGAAGATACATTCCTATACGAGAACGCCAGACATCAAAGGCGTAAAAGGTGGCCATAGCGCTCTCTTTCATCGTTTTGATCCCCAAGCACAATCCAGTAACCGTTATCAACTGTCGCGCCATGGATCTTGCAAAACTCATCGGGAGAATCTGGAGCAAGGGCACACGTGCCATCTAAATAGCGCCAGAATTGGAAATCCACATACGACTTAACGATATCCTTGTTGCTCGCCTCTCTTTTCGCTTGTCTGTATAATTGTCGATAAATACCGCTTGAGATGGAGATTTGCAGTGGAACCTTGAGATTCTTTGATCGACACAATCCCGCAGCAAACGTGTCAAGTAAGTAAACGGTTTTTTCCAGGTAAAGGTCCCAACCGCCGGTCATGACAACAAGAGCAAGATGCAAACGGCGAAGATGGGTGAGGCTGTCGAGGATAATGTTGAGGATCCGTTTCAATTGGACTTGTACAATTCCTCTTGTGGCAGGGAGATGGGTATACCAGATTTCAGGCAGCCGGACCGTTTCCAACCTGCATACTATCTCCAGTGACTGCAGGAGTAACAGCCTTGGAGCGGTAGGGATGTCACGTGGTAGCCTCTCAAGAAGAGCTTTGCTAAATATGTGAATGGTGTTTGTCCCATACAAGACTTCCACTCCTTCAATGTAGCTGATGAAGTTAGTCAAGAGCGATATATTGGAAAAGACCATGGAGAACTCACGCTTGGCGACATGCTACAAGCCATCCCATAGCTCCGATCCAACACGCACTACGATCTCCGCTGTTGGTATACGACTTACACTCACGAGCGTAACCTCTTAAGCAAGTATCATCACCCGGCTCATCAGGATCAAATATTCTGTTACGCTCCTCGCCAAGCTCCCAGCTAGGATACGGCGAGTAGGGATCGGACGACCTATTATTCGCCGGCCATACTTGATACACATCATCGTTCAACTTCTGCTTCTCAGGCGAAGTCGTACGATGGCAGACACAGCCACGCCATTGCCAACGTTTCCGCCTCGTCTTAGTGTACCAGCCGCCGTAGTGTGCGGCTTGAGGAAGTCCGCTGTCGCCAGGTTTCGACACATACGGGTAATTGTAGAAAAGGTCCATATGGATCCTGCGAGCGCCGAATGCTTGGATGAGAATTCCGTGCCTAAGATCGGCTGGCAATTTGAAAATCGGTGCATCCTGAATTGGAATTTTTCCAGTGCATAGTGGCAAGAGATGCTGCTCGCTATTGAGGAAGAAAGGTAATTCTGGTTCTCGCTGGGGCTTTTTGTTGTTATTTGTGGCATGTTTCTGTGTAATCCAACCCTTGAGACGTGGAATCATAATTGGACGGGATTAGTGTTGTTGGTTGACAACTGAAGAAGAAGAGACCTTGCAATGACAGGCAGCAGGCGGGCTTATATATCTCGGTCCTAGCACGTACAGTATTACGTCATGAATGCACTGTCTGTCGTGGCAACTGTTGGTTCTGTAAATAATGTGCATCCGGAAACTATAGGCTATTTTTGATATGTAAAGTATTAACTCCCTCCTCCAAAACACACCTGAAGGCGAGCTTGACGCGCTTCCCTATCATCATCATCTCCGCAGACAACCCAGTAACCATTTTCCTTCGTCGCATTGTCAATCTTGACCCATGTTTCTGTCGACTTGGTCATCGGCGCTAAGGCACATTGTCCATTCGTCCATCTCCAAAACTGGCAATCCAGCACTGAACTGCATTCTTTGTTCAAGGCATCCTCCTTGGCTTTCTCATGCAAGATCTCCCAGTAGCGTCTTGTAAAAGAGATTGTAAGAGGCGCCTGCAGATTCCCCTGCTTTATAAGGGTGGTCGCAAATTCGTCCCATCTGAGGATCATTTCATTGGGATCTGATCTATTGGACACATGGTAGCTTATTTTGAACGCTAAGTGCAACCGTCGAACATGTAGAAAATTCTGCAGAACTAGATCATAGATCTGTGGCACTTGCTCTTGACGAAGTTTCCAGTCATCGGCGTGGCGTGCTAATCCTGCACCAGGCAGCATGTACACGTCTGGTTGCCAAACAATCTCCAGCCCATTTATTATTTCTAGCCTCTGAGGCGGAATGAGCCTTGGTAAATTGTAGAGAAGAGGCTTGCTCCCCATATGGATAGTGTTTGTCCCAAAAAGAACTTCTATTCCTTCGGCATAACTGGAAGATGCAACAGTTAGTCAAGAGACAATGAAGAGGCTCCGGAATTGAATACTTACGCTTTGCGACAAGCCAAGAGCCATCCCATAGCACCAATCCAGCACGCGTCTAGCTTCCCTCCGATGCTTGGATCAGTATAGTCCCCGCATCGATTAGCATAACCTTTACAGCAGCTATCTTCGCCAGGCTCATCCAGATACCAATATCTGTACATATCCTCGCCTAGTCCTGAAGTAGGATCCTGTGGGTACAAAGGAGGGCAATCTTTAACAGCAGGCCCGCCAGAAGGATCGAGTATTCCGGCCTGTTTCTGTGCGCCAATTCGTAACAAGTTGCAAGGAGTGCGATGACATACGCATCCGCGCCATTGCCAGCACTTGGGTTTGTCTTTGTCCAAGTAGCACGCCTGCTCCGTGTTTTCGCCGTAGTGGATAGCCGGATTCTTTCGACGTGACAGATTCAATGGATGTTGGTAGACCAGGTCAATGTGTACTGTGCGACCGCCGAATGCTTGCAGGAGAATTTCGTGTCTTATTTCATGTGGTATTCGAGTAAAGATTGATGCAGTCTGATTTGACGAGCGTAGATCATCTCTCGAAGGGGTTGGCGTCAAAATGTGTCGAGGTTGTGGAAGCATGGGCGGTTCTGGAAACATGGGCGGTTCAGGAATGACAGGATCGGATCTGCTTTTGCCCAGTTTACCTTGAATCCAGGATTTCAGCTTCAAGCGTCGAGTCATCTCCGCTATGCCTTGGAAGGAGACAGTGTTTTGGCCGGTTAATGGGAAACACTTCTGTTGGAGAATCTGAGGATGGGCACGGGTCCTTCTTTAACGCGGTCGATACAGTGCTTAGTGTGTAAACACTGTCTGTTGGTGCGAACCTCCCCACCCTACTTCAGTCCAAGCGTGCACTGTTCGCAGATATCCTCGTTTCATGTTGCAGTAGGGAGTACTTGATTGGCTTTTACGGATTGTCTGTTGGATCCACCGGGGAAGTTGATTTACTTATCCGACAGGTCGGAGGATTTTCATCATGATCAGCGTTCAAGACCAGATGTACCAAGCAAGACACAAGAGTTACTAATTTCATCTCAATCCAAGAACATTTGTCAATCTGCCGAGTAGTTATGTCAAATTGTCCTGGCGATATCTCCATCTAGTGTATGAGCAGTAATGACTAAAGATATGCCATACTTATGATGGATGCATTGTAGTGGGCAATGCTTGCAAGTTGTGTCTAAATAGTGACGTTCAGAGACCACTATGTACTCTTCACACCCACGCAAACATACGAATCAGGCTTCAGTCCAGCACAACCATTACCAAGGGCCTTGTTCCAGGCAACGAACCTCTCATGAGTAATACCATTCGCTTTCTCCACCGACTTACAGGTATCCTTTCTTGATACCAACCAATGCTTGTTACAATCAGAAGACATCCCTGTTTGAGTTGGCATGCTCGTGACTCGACTGGTCGGTGTCGACCTTTCAGCTGTCCTCGTACTAGGAGTATCCGGAATGGCAATGCAATACCATCGGTTATCCTCAATCTCGTCGCAGTCATCCATAACTGTGGGGTTCATCGCGATGAATTCCTTTTCGCTAAATGTCCCGAAGACTTTGGCCAACATCTCGCATGTCTCTCCACCAGTGGTATAGTACCAAGACCTGCAGTCTTTAGGGCTTCCTCTGGGAATAGAGCTTGGGGTAGCCGTTGCTGTCGGGAGAGGTGGCAATTCGTCTTCGACTCCAACACAGTACCAATTACCTTCCCAGAGACCATTGCAATTCTTCTTGAGAGCAGGGTTGTACTTGAATAATTGTTCTTTCGAGATATAGTTGTATGTTTCCAATATATCTTCACAGGTCTCGTTGGGTTCAGCCTTGTGAAAGTTGAGACAATCTTCAGGCATGGGCCCATGGCTGGGAGTTGGGGTAAATTCAGGTTCGGTAGGTGTGAGTGCTGTCCTTGTGTGCTTGGTCGGCTCAGGCGGGGGAGTAAATGGCGGAACAGAGGAGCCCCAATCAAGGTCAAGGGGAGTATTGGAACGGATACCAACGCAAACCCAGTAACCGACGAACAGCCCTGAACAGTCGGTGTGTAGTTCCGGATTCCATTTGAAGCTGATCATTAATAATTAGTCTTTGCCGTTGAGGGAGACGTGAGTGGACTTACAACTCCTCTTTCTTCATAAAAGCACTGTGCCTATTTAGAATGTCACGACAAGTCTGCCCGCCTTGCACGAGATGCCATTTGTTGCATTCACTTGGCTGTCCAGCTTGCGTAGCCTTTGGAGGCCAGGTCTTGTCGATTGTAGGCGTGGTAATATTCCAGGTTGAGACAGGATGGCGAACAGAGTATGTGGTAGTGGAAGAGACAGTGGCATTGTGGGATGTAGTTTGGAGACTCCCAGTTGACGATGACTTTGTCGTCTTCTTGGTAGTCTCGACTGACGGAGTTTCAGTGTAGTCGACCTTGCTAGTCTTACTGCCAATAGCAGACGTCGTAGTCGTCTCAGAAAGTGAGGTGTCGCTATCGTCAACCGTCTTTGACTCGTCAACGGCGACACAATAAGCCGACTTCAGCCAGAAGTTTTCAGTACAATCCTCAGAGACAGCTGGGTTCCAAGCCAGAAACTCTTTCCGCGTGATGTAGTACTTTTGAGGGACCGAGTTACAATCATCGCCTTCTTGGACAGTATGCCATGCTACGCAATTCGACGGCTGTCCAGGATGGACTGGACCGCCGGGCTTGCGATCAACAGCCAAAACCGGTGGTGCCGCAGCCCCGAATATCAACAAGAAGTGCGATAGAAGATGCATCTTGCTAGGCAGAGAGAGATTGCTGTATCGTAATCAGGGCTGAATAACAAAAACAGTTATTTCCTAATCTAGAAGAATAAAGAACATATTTTTTTTTAACACGGTTCAATTTCCAGACGGGCAAAGGTGAGGTCAGCAACAAAAAGCCCCATGGTCTCACTCGTCGATCCTGTCGCGAAAGTCTAAGCTTCATTTCTTTAATTACAGGAGTCTATCAGTGGCGATGCTTTTCGATTGAATGTGTCCATCCTGAGCATGAAACTACTGTTGGTTGTAAATGCCTCTAACTTTAGTCATGAACCTTTCAACTCAACGCCGAGCTACTGTACAGTATTCTTTAACGGTGTGTTGGTTCGGGGTATCGAGAGAAATTTCAAATTACCATTCTCCACCCCAATGTGTAGTCGGGCCGCCGGGGAAGTGGAAAGCTGACGATCATTGAGCACGGGCCGCTGAAGAACTTTTAAATGAATGCATTGACATATGGTTGGTTGTATCCTTGCAGTTGTCCCGTCACGGGCCACGGGGAGATCCGGCTTGGTCCTGACGATCAAACTCGGTCTGTCTCGGGTTAGAAGGAAACGACCAACAAGTTTCTCGTGCCTAATCAGCCAGTCGTTCTATCAAGTATAGACGAAACATCTGACCCGGTAAAATAAGCTTTGCCCGTTCATAATCGGCTTAGAAGCTAACTGAACTACCGAATCTCGATGAGGCATATTTCAAGACGGTGATGCGATTGGTCCAAGCATCATAAGGCTACACTTTGAGACACCTGTTGGTCATCAGTTATGGTATCTTCTGAAATTCTTAAATCCACTGACGCGTGCTTGAATTAACATGAGACAATTGTTGGTAGTTGAATGAATTACTGTCAATGCAAATCCTAGTATTCGGTTTTATTCGACGTTCCATAGAGATCGATGCAGGGAGATGAAAGTGGTTAGCCAAAGCGCGGGTCAACAACCCGCTGAGTGCTGTCCCTCAGATCAGAGCGTGAGACGCAGGATCTTCACTCTAAGGCATACCCATTACCTGAATGTTCAATACATTAATTCTTCTGCGTTCATTCCACCGCCCATCACTCTTTGGTGTGGAAAAGCTGTACCACACGACTTTTGTGGAAATCACTCGTTACCTTTGCTCTCACAGTCCTCAAAATTCTTTAAAACTTTCTTGGAAATATGTATCCAAATTTGCTTCTGAGCCTTCTTACACTTCTGGTAGCGTCAGTCGAAGCAGGAAGTCGTCTTTGGGAAGTGGCGCCTACTGCTTCTCATCTCAGTCACTCATCACACGGGAAAAGGGCCATCTCCATCGAACCCAGTGATGACACCGGCGCCGTCCGCCTTTGGCCTGAAAAGACTCTCAACTATGCTTACGCGAACCGCGAGGCTGAGAAAAAGTTGAGCCCCATCCTGTTTCAAGCTCGCCAATACTGGAACCTGCTCACGATCAACGGTTTCAAGTACAACGAGATCAGCCTCAGAAAGTGCAAGCTCTATCGAGACGAGTGCTTGGTCATTCACTACAACAATCGAGGCAGACTCGCTTGTACTGTGGGTTTACCGCCAGCGAATGAGAAAATAGGATATTATGGCCCGGACATGCATCTTAGCGACGATGCAACGAAAGGGAACCTCGACGTCTACCTCAACGCTGCACATGAACTTGGTCATGCTTGGGGTCTTTACCACGTGCATCAGAACCCCCTGCATTGGAACATAAATATGCACAATGATCGTTGGCCTGTCAAGCCCAACCGTCCAGGAGATCAATTCTCTCCCGACACCTTTCACTGCGAAAACTTGGAAGACTACGAGAAGGTTTTCGCGAGTTTAACCAGTGAGACGGATAAAGGACGAATCTGCAGCAGCCAAGCTCTTGCCGATAAGCACCAATTCAGTGCTATGGAATGGCTACCGCGAAAGAACGACGGCAAAAGCGCCGATGAGATGTTCGATCCCGAATCTTTGATGCTGTACCCGAGTGTTGCTGGTGGAAAGGGCGATGTTGTCGGGAAAGAGGATGGTCGACAACCGATCCTCACATATCTTGATGGGAAACTCATACCTTTTCGCAAGGGTCCTTCGCAAGCTGACATCAAAAAGCTACTCACCATCTATGGGAGTGAGTATGTCGGTACATCCAAGCTGCTTATCGCCAAAGATAGTTCTATGAGGCGGCTGGTCAAGAAGGTTCGCAGCACAATGTCGCTACGGGGCGGGGATACGCAGGAGGGCTTGTGTTAATCCATTCTACTCTAGAGACGATCCAGTGTCTTCTGATCGATTGTATTTAGTTGTATTTAGAACCATACTCTGCTATCGCTTCTATGAATTTTACCTTTGTATCCGCCCTGGATTTTGTTCATCCTATATTGTCCCTCCCTCAATCTTGGGCACCCTTGTTTGGATAGCAAATGAAAGCTATATCAAAATTGTTAACAGTCTGTAAATATATCGCACATATATGCGATAACCAGTATCAACATCCCGTTCTCATAAAGACTACAATTGGCTAACGAATGTCATCATTGGAAATACAAATATAGGCTCAAATCCACTGACTATCTGGTTAGGTCAAAGGGAAGTACATGGATAGACCTTATCAGTGTTCACTTGCACTACAGCTCATCCTTGACTTTACCACCCGTTCCAAAACAGTCTACCACCTTTCGTGGCTCAATAACCAAAGACTTCTCGCGCTTCATGCCCTTTCCAAGCGCCTTAATCATCGTTCCATCATCCAAATCAATAGCCCAGACCATAGTTCTAAGAGAATTGTTAGAAACGTAAACAAGGTACAGAATACGTCGAAGACTCACCCTCCAAGACAATGCTCGTTCGCATAGTCAAGCTTCATCTTGAGCGTCTCGGCGTCATCCCACGAGACCCACTGATTGGAATCCCAGGTCACAATCTTGACGCCCGCCTTCTCATCAAGGGTGACCTTGGCTCCATCCTTGATGATCTTCGTGATCTCATGGGCTGAAAGAACACCTTCGGTGCCTGTACATTTACCTTTTTTCGCGCCGTCTTTGAATTCACATCCAGCTTCAAGGCAGTTGGGGTCCTTCATAGTGAAACCTATTTAATGTTAGTAGTGGTACTACAGACTCTCAATTATTTGCAACTCACTGCGACCGTAGAATCCAAGTCCTAACACGACGCGTTCGGGGTTGATGTTGTTTCTCCAGAGGAGCTCCAGACCCTGGTGGATCTCGGTAAGGTTGGTGTGCGCGAGAGCATGAGGGCCAAGAGCTTCAATATCCTGATCCCAGACACCGTCTGTTGCAGAGTCAGCGACGAGCCAACGAAAGCGCACGTGAGGGTAGGCTTACGAATATCGTACGTCATAATATTAAACCAGTCCAGATACTTCTCCATATTGACGATGTCAAAACCTTTGAGGTACCAATAGGACGCGGGCTAGACAGATTTCTTAGCTGATGGCGCTGCTTCCGGAGAACACATAACTTACCAGAGTCAAGGTCAATCCGTATTTGCGACCGGAAGAGTTCAGACGACGCCTCAACCGCGCTAGAAGATTCACGTAGTTGTCAAAGTCTTCTTCAATCCCACCTCTGTCCTCAGCGACTGGACTATTATCTATGTCAGCATCAAAACCTTCATTCAACATGCAGGGTCCACTTACTACTCCCAGTCTAGGTCAACACCGTCAAAGCTATGTTGTTGCATAAAAGTAATAAGTGAATCAAAAAACGCATCTTGCTTCTTTTCTGACTTGGCAAGGTCCGAGAAGACAGTTCGATACTTGCCAGGGTCGTTCATGGCCCAACCACCGATCGCGATCCAGACTTCTAGTTCCTCTTGCTTCTGCTTGAGCCGCGTTACCCTGTCATACCTCGCGGCTGTACCTTTGTCCATGGGATCAATTCGGTAAGTGTCGGGGTTGACGAGGGCAAAGGCAAAATTGATGTGAGTATAGTAACCCAGAGGGATATCTTCAGGCTCCATGTTTCCACAAGGCTTCTGGTAGTTCCATCCCTCGTAGTATCCAACTGTCCTCTTGTCAGAGGTATGTTGGTCTTTGCTGCACTGAGGCGAAGCCACTGTCTTGCCCTTGCAGTAGCTTGGTAAAGTACCACAGAAGCCGTACTCGCTGCAACAAACATTCAGAGGACATTCGGTGAAGTTCGAGTACTGGAGACCCCAGCCCGGGTCACATTCGGACTTGTAGTCGCACTCAGAAGTGCAATTCTTGCCACAGAACTTGGGTCCAGTGCCGCAAACACCAACACCTTGCTCATTTCTGTGTACATTGTTAGTCGACATAAACACGAAATGGATCCATGACTTACAACGGGCCACAGCACCCTTTCTTACAGCCTTTCTTTTTACTGCAAGACAATTCATCATCCTCATCCGCATCTGCTTGGATGCTCATGCGCATGGGTTGGATCTCTGCCTTGATCTGATATTGACCCAAAGCCATTTCACGTTGGCGGCTCAAAGCATTTGCCTGGCCTGAAAAGGTGTTGAGGTCCAGAGCCGAAGCGAGGGGGAGACATGTTAGTCCAAAGGCTAACAGCCGAAAAGAGTAATGCATTCGACTCATCGTCAATAATCTCGACTAAAAGTTGGATTGAAAGAGAGTGTTAACTTGTGAATGATGGAGATGGACTTCTGAGCTCCTGGCTTTAGTAACAGGGCGCGGGAGTCAGCGGCGACGAGCGTCAGTCTCAAATTTCTGAACTCGAGCTTTTTTTTTTTCGCAAATTGCATTCGCACGTTGTTGTTGGTTGCTGACCAGAAGCTGAAGATCCTTCTGGGCGTATTAATCTAATTGATGGACGCTAGAAACGGGGATTCCGGAACTTAACGCATGGGCCACGCAGGACCAACAGCCGTTGGTGATTTGCGGAGCAGACTCCTAGAGTTCTGTTGGTTGTGTTTGTTCACAGGTTTGTGCGTGTTTCAACGCTGACTCTTTGCCATGTCGATCATGGTCTATGCTGAGACTGAGGGATTTACAAACCAACACAGTTTTGTATCGGTCCGTATACGCGTTTCAAGCGATTCAGCCTCACAAGGGTTGAGCTGGGGCGACATGAGATAATCAACCTTGCTTCATTCCAAGACATGATGCCGTGAATCATTTTGCGCCTTGACACGTCTATAATTTGGTCTACTACTTCGCGCACTAGATACTCGCCAACGCATTTCTCACTCATGGTATTCCAAGCTAGATCTAATCAGTATGGTACTACTCTTTGTTTGTTGCTTTTTGGCTTTTTTCAGTGTCGTTGAGAGCCATGTACCTCGGCTCAGACATTCGCACTTACATTCTTCCTCAAACTTACCCAGACTCACCAAGAGAAAGGATGATGATCCCTCCGACTTCTCTTGGGTCAAGAGATGGGCCGCCATAGGTGACAGCTATACCGCTGGAATCGGTGCTGGGCGTGCTCTAGGCAAATGGACCGACGGTGAAGATCTTGAAGTCGATCTCAAGCCAGAGAAGTTCGCGTGGAACATCACCCTTCCCAATCTCGACATTAGCGGCCATGACAACTGGTACTGCGCCCGTTATGATATGTCTTATCCGATGATCGTCAACAGGCTTCTTGGAAGTTATGTTGAAGATTTCCAGTACGCTGCTTGCAGTGGAGATCGTGCTGGACAGATATATCAGCAAGCCAAGCAGATCGAGGGTGACCTTGATTTGGTTATGATGACTGCTGGCGGTAATGATCTTTGCTTGGTATGTCTTTTTGCTATTGACTAGAATCTCCCATGAGCTAACTGTTCTTTTTCCCAGGCTGGTATCATATCGGACTGTATCCTCATGTCCATCCGCAACCAAAAGGCATGCGAAGCCGTCCTCCAAGTCGACGAGAAGAACGTCGAAGAAATCATCAAGAGCAACACCAAAGACATCCTCCATACTCTCAACGACAAGATGAACAAGGACGGCATAGTAGTTGTACTAGGCTACGCTGAATTCTTCAGCACCGAGAACGATGACTGCGAGAAGGAATACTGGGATATCTTCTCTGGCTTTGACTTGCCTTTTATTCGCAGGCAGAAATTAACCATCGCTCGTCGTCATCGCTTCAATGCCCTTGTTAAGAAGATCAATTCTGCTATTGCGGATGCTGTCACAGATATATCCAAGGACAGCAAGATTAAGTACAGGGTCGGCTTCGCTGACTGGAACCCTTGGGTTACCCATGCTGATATTGATGGACAAATGTGTTCTCCGTCCAGCAATGGTGACTACCCTGACAAGAACCAGCCCGGAATGCATTTCATCAAGCCTGGTACCAACCCCAACGTCGTTCGAGATGAATTGCGCAAGCGTTCGTTTGATGAAGATGATGCTGCTCTCGCTGCTGAACTGGAAGATGAACTTGAGGCTCAGGAAGAGGCTGCTTCGCAGAGGATCTGGGGTTCCAAGTTCTTCAACAGTCCTAACCCTTCTGAGATGGTTCGTCGAGTTCTTCGTCGTCGTGATCCTAAGGATCCTGGATGTCCTGGAGATGGTAACTGGGACTACACCATGGGCCTTGGTCTGCCCAACAAGATTGGCGCCAACTTCCACCCAAACGAGAACGGGCATGTCACCATGGCTAGTTTCGCCATGGCGGAAGTCATGGATCTCCGATCACTCGTGCTAGGCGTGGACGCGCCGAACTGCGAGGTCAAGGACGAATTCAAGTGCTGGTCCGACGACGATTGGAAGATCTACGCCAGCGCTGATCGTCTAGACAAGCACTATGAGGACTTCTGTAAGAACATCGAACAGCCGAAGCACGAGGTAGGATGGGAGTACTCGAAGAAGTACGACGAGGGCACACCAGATGAGCACGAGTTCAAGATCTCGCTTAGTAAGGAGATGGCAGATTACGATGAGTCGGAGTGCATCGACTCAATGAAGAAGCTAATTCACAACTGCGATACGAAGAGAAAGATGAATTGGAAGAGCGGAGGTATGTACGTTCGTGACGATGGAGCCTACACATACGAAGTCAATCCAACGCGGACAAACCGTCCTTGGCCGCCGCCCGAATATGGTGTAGGAACTTGCAAGGGTTGGTATCACGTTCTTTGGAGCTCGTACACAATCGAGGGAGGAGGCTTCTCGACTTGGGATTATGGTCAGCAGACAATGCGACCGTCTATGGATGCGTGTTATGGATTGGGAACTACTGGGTGGGAGTTTGAGTATTATGATGAGCCGACTGAAGATGGGTATGAGTGGAAGGCGAAATTCAACACCCCAATTTGGGTACGGTCGCGGTGTTTTAAGAATAACTGGGTTGCGAAACAGGCGGGAGGATGGACAGATGGCTGTGGTGGCAATGATTGAGTACATAGAAGACACATTAGTTTCTCAAGTAGATACCTTCATTATGATTTGTTGAAATCTTTCTGCTGTTTTAAAAACTCATTCTTCAAATCCTGATACTCCTCATCCTCCTTACACCGTTCCCAGTACCCCCGAAAGATCAAACTCGCCCTCTCCTTCTCCTTCTTATCAGGATGCTCCTCACTCTTCGGCAATTCCTTGTGCGTATCCTTTGCATACTTCCGTCCACCAGCGTGATTCGCGTATCGTTTCGCACGCGTCATACCCATCTGGATGAACTTGCGCGTCATATCCATCCCCACAAAGTCGCGTTGACCCTTGAACTCTTCGAACTTTTCCCATAGATCTTCGGCGCTCTTTTTAGCGATTGGGACAGTGCGGAAGCGCCATAGTGGTAAGATGTGGGATTTGTAGGGTTCGAATGTTAGGACGCCTTGTTCGCCGCGACCTATGCGGTAGGACATGCGGTGGGTTTCGGTGATGGTGTCCATCAAGCGCTTAGCTTTTGGTGAGCTGGACATATTATTTGGTTTTTAAGATGATTAGGGTAGAGGAATTCTGTGTTCATGCAAGAATGGTCTATAAGTTCTGGTTGTATGTGGTATGTGTCGCGCGTCTCAAAGCGTGTCGGGGCATGAAAGAATCTATGACGCATATGAGCTATGACGTACCGCCAACAATTCTGACAACCTCGAGAGCGACAAGATTTATCTTTTAGGCAAAGGACAATCACAGCTTTCAATGTAACTACATCAATTCTTGTCAATCCTTCCTCTTTGAACTGTAATGCGTCTTTTCTCAAGGTCTTCCTGACAGACAGTAGATTGAACGGTCCAGTCTATTGAAATGTGCTCTCTCAAAAGACAGATGTCAGGGTACCGACATCAAAGTGACTTCGCATACTTCCACGGTTACCTATAACAAGAAGAGAAACGATTTCACGAAGCGCAGAAAGTTTGTAGTTCAAGAAGTCTACATGACATATCCAAACCCGGTTAGCTTCAACCGCTTACAGGTGTTGGTAGCTGACGTTGCGCTGACTCAAGTAACAAGAAGGATCACGTTGTCGGATAATAACTACTATTGTAGCAAGCATTTAAACAAACACCATAACACTGAAAAACGTTGTCGCTCAAGGCACACAATGCGTATCATCTGAGATCTTTACAATGTTAACATGTCCGAGTCTAGTTAGCCTTATCTTATCACAGCGGTTGAGTGAACGGCGAACCATTGATTCCAAAAATTGCAGAGTAGCACTGTCAGATAATTATCACCAACCTGATTCAAATTAACCACTTACTTTTCGGCGATATGCCAATCACAGCGAGCATGTGATGCAGACTTTAAGTATTAAACATACCTAAACTCGGTTAGCGTAGGTATCTCCGAGTTGCTAGGGAACTTCCCCAGACCGTGGACCCCTGCTTCTCGCTGTCCGAAAAATGCATATAAGACACGACAGGCCCCAACACACTTGATCATGTCAATGAGAAATTTATTTGATCAGCCCGCTCCTACAATGCGAAAGCAGATAAAAGCATGGCTGAGCGCCACACGTCTGCGGCGTCAGGACCGAGCTATGCCCTGTCTTCCGACGGCCCGCCCCAGCGTATTGACACCCACCACATCCAAAGAAGATCTCACGTCCTTGTCGCAAATCTCGCCGATTTTTAGCAAATTGCCGACCGAGATTCGGCGACAGATTCTGGTTATGGCGTTTGGGGATCGCACTCTACATATGGATCTCGCACTGCTACCGTCAATAGAGTCAGCCGATTTTGAAAGATTCAAGGGTCTTTGCAGCCTACACACAGCATACGCAATTGAATCGCGCAGTAACAAAGGTCGATCTTTAAGTTGGCAGTGGCGAGGCTATCAATGTAATCGCAAGCCACCGAGTGAATACTACACCCTTGTTCAATTTGAGGAATACGAAATCGCGCCAGCCGATGACGAGTGTTCCAGAACGTATGGTTGTGACAATGAGCGTCATTTATGCTGGATCGGTGCGATGGGTTGGCTTTTATCCTGCCGACAAGCGTACGTTCTTCTACCATTTTATTTCCTATTTTTATCCAAGCTAACATCTTTCCAGGTACATCGAGGGCTTGGAAGTCCTATACAGCACCAATACATTCCATTTGTCCAGCAAACCAATTCTTACTAACTTATCAAAATTACTACTGCCGCAGCGAATGTCTATGACAACTTCGCTTGAGGTGGTGTGGTTAGTAGACACGTACTTGCGTGCTGAAAAGTCCATCCCACGACAGGACGATCTCAACGAAATTCTCTCCGTGCTCGACTCGAATTTTCCTCAATTAAGGCGTTTGAATCTTTCGATCGAGTTAAAGCTATACAAGAAAATCCCAGTACATCTGGATGAGATGATCAAAACTTTAGACGCATTTGTTGCCTGTCAGGCGCAATTCTTAGTCGAACCAATCACGGTCGGTATTGCAAGCTGGGCATATGAACAATTATTCAGTCAAGTATCCACCATGCATGCGCAGAAGTTTAATTTAGATGGGACACGCATGCACGACAAGGTGAAATATAAGCTGTGGCGTTATTCGGATGGCAACTATGACTTTGCGTCGAACGTCAAGACGAAGGGAATTTATGGTACTGTTGACAATGCGACGGCGCAGAATGGATACTGGATTCGACTGGGCGATGATAGTTCAAGGAGTTTGATCATCTACGTGATAAGGTGCTTCGGTGGCGGAGGAGGTATGTCGCGTGATTCCAGGTTCTCCTGTCCCAAAGAAATCCCGACTTGGGATGAGCAGCGTGGGACTGTTGTTATGGTTGCGAGAGAGTGATCTGCTGCGCTCATCGGAGACCGAATGCGAAGAATCTCTTGGAATGGGCAAAACTCTAGCTCTTTTGGTGTCATACAATTTATCATGTGTTGATCAAGCTGTGCGATGATCCAGTACCCTCTTGTGTAGCGTCCATAGTAGCAAGTCTGAGTCGCCAAGTTATCCAAAGTGGTACGGCTGCGTGGCTTAATGGCTAGGGCGCTAGATTTCGGTTTAGTAAGTAACTTACTTATATGTAGATGGCAGTCCTTTCTCGGAAGTGAAAACTCCAAACCCTTGGCATTATCATTGGCAGAACCCTAACTATACAAGCCTCAGTGTCCTTCGTTTTAACATCACGCTTTCGATGGTCGACTCTAAAACCGAAAGAGATAACAAACCAATTCGCGTCCATTGCGCAACACCTTGAACCTCCGACTCCACCTCTTGCAACACAAGCACTTTGGTCCCAACAATAGCTCCGCCCATCCCTGGTTCACCTAACATAATGCCTAGCCAAGACTCTTCAAGGAGCCTTTTTCGTAGACTTGAAGTCGCCTCGGTTACATTAGTCCATGATGTACAGGTGCTGTCTCGTTGGTCAAGATCAAAGCTCCCCGACCAAATTTGGTTCCCAATACAAATCGTCCCTTTCCACTCTAGACGCTCCGTATGGTAGTTGTGTTGCTCGTGAAACTGAACCTTTACCGTGTTTGCCGTGATGTCAAGCTTGTGGTGCTGATAGAAGGTGAATCCTGACTGACTGTGCTCCATTACCGCTTTTGTCATCCGAGTATAATACTCCTCCCAAGGCATGAGTGAAACACCGTCACGTCTTACGAACCATAGTTCCACATCGAATCCTTGGGCAAAGGAGACTCTGTGTGAGACCGAGTGACTTTGTACTACGCCATCCCACCCTGCCCACGACCAGCTGGGAAATCCGGAGCGACGGACGCCGGGAGACTCGAGAGACCAGCATAGACCACTTACAAAGCCAGCAAGGGCAACTCTCATGCCATCAGCGTGCTCATCGCCACTCACCGTAGAAATACCGAATTCGTTCTCAAGGTCATGAATGATGGGTACACCACAGACGTTATAAACTGGTCTCGGCTTGTGGCTAGCATACACTTGGAGAATGCCTAACATTCCGTTGAGAGCGTCCGACTGATATGATAGTCTCCGCCCCGTGTACTCCGCCAGTCGGTCGAATAGATCGAAACCCTTCCTGTGCGAGGATATCATCCCTGACTTCCCATAGATCCACGAGGGCATCATTAAGCGATCTTTCAGATGGCCCATTAGTGTTTGTATATGGGGAGGGATGCGAAGGGCCTCACGGGCCACGAGATCACGACATTCAAACGACATCTCAGTCTCCGAGAAAAAAATGCGGCGGCGAGACAGTAAACCTTCCTGGTAAGTCCATCCTCGCGTCATCCACGTCGAGCCTATGATCTGAAGGGCCGGATCCGGCGGTATCAACGTGAGAGCATGGCCCTTGATCCGTACGGAGTGCTGCGGAACTCTAGGGTTTCGAGTACTAACGCCTGGGAGGCCAGATGACGATGCTTGTCCAGCCGTTGCCACCAACGTTACATCAGCGTTCGCATACACCAAATCCATACTTTGTATTTGTTCTTGTTTCACCTTGCTATCCTCTTTCTGGATGATGCAATGCCTGTCCACCCATAGGAACCTGTAACCGAGCTCCAGGGCCACCGTGATAGCATCTTCAACAACCGCTTCGACACTCTGTCCTAATTGAAGGTGATCTTTTCTCATGTCGATACCGCAAGCTTTTGGCTCGGTTCTCTCTTTCGAGGCGATAACAGGAGAAGAGTCCCACACGTAACTCAGGGCCGCGTATGAGGGAACGTTTCTGCCCTGCTGAACTATCTCCCTTGTTTTGCAATCAATGAGCCAGAAATGCGGTATTGGAGCCAGCTCTTGGGGGTTGCACCGCTGCGAATGCTCCTCACGACAACACTCAATCCAGCTCTTAGCAACGGGAAAGTCAACCTTGTCATCTACCAGAGCAGTAGTAATGGCTGTTGTGCCATACTCACAATTAGAACCCAGTCGGCCGATAAAGCCAGCCCGAAAAACGAAAGAGTCGAAGTCTTCGCTATCCTGCCAGGTTTGTTCTTTTCGAATTGATTCGGGAACAACACTAAGCAACATAGTATCGGTCCACCTGCTTGTAAAATGTTGCCATGCTTCACCCTGGTTTTGGCAAAGCCACGTTCCTGTACTGGATAGGGCGATAAGTGCAAGCTCACCAACCATCGTCTGCTCCATTCTGCTCTTGTAAGCATCGCTCCAGCGAGAAATCATCGCGGTGATAAGCCTACACATAGGACATTCCCTTACTTTCCAGGTCTCATCTATTCGTCCGAGGTGCGCTATGACCCGCCCCCGTGAATCAGTTTCTCGGACTGAAAAGACTGACCTTAGGTCCATTGCGTCGCATCTTTTGCACAGATATGCGTCATCAGCATCTTCCACAACAGGACCCTCTTGTTGTTTGCCCAGTGGCAGAAGTATGTCTCTTCCCAACTCATTCCTGACCTTGTCTGTTACCCAAGAGCATAGGGAGCCCATAGAGCTGTTAGATAACCTTCTGTGTTCTGGTTCAGCATGGGAATCGAATGGCTTGGGTTCTTCGGATGGCAATATCCGATGCTTCACATTAAGCGCTTCGTCAGGAGAGCTATACTCCATTTCAGGAACAGTTGTATGCACATCTCTGCCCTCGTCCTGAGCTCCTCTTTCGCGGAGCAGTGATATAACTGTCATGTCACCCATCTTTCCCGCCACGTCCATAGGGGTAAGTCCATCCACCGTGATCTTCTGCACATCAAGGTCTTCCCGTTCGAGGAGGACTCGCACAAATTCATTACCATTGCTTCCCTGTATGGCCCGAAGAAGGGGAGTGAGTCCTTCCGCGTCTTCAACGTTTGGGTCTACTTCTGGAATCAGGAGAAGACGCCGCATGACCTCTATTCGTCCTGAAATATCTCTGACAAGCCACTGATGACCTGAATGGCCAATGACCCACGAGAGAGGGCTTCGCCCAGCATCATCCCTTGAATCTGGGTTGACACCATCGACAGCTAGAAGAATGTCAACTGTCTCCAACCTGACAGTCTCATGGTTTCCGCACAATACCGAGAGAGGTGTTCGCCCTTGTACATCAGCAGGATCCGGTTCGATGTTTTCCGCTAGGAGCAATGACGCCACGGTTTCTGCAGACCTGTAACTTTCCATGGCCATATGCAGGGGTGTCCAACCATTTAGATCCGAAAAGTTCGGGTCCACTCCTTCGACCGCTAAGAGCCTCTCAATGATGGCTGAGTGACCTTCACTAGCGGCCATAGCCAACGGCGTTCGGCCCCAACCATCCGCAGCACACACGTCTATTCCGGGTTGGGCAAGGAGCAAGTCAACCACGTCCATATTTCCGTATCTTGAGGCTATCGAAAGTAGCGTCGCGCGAGAGGAACCTTGTGAATACTCAAGAGGGGTGTTTATCTTGAACCGTCCTGTCTTCAGAAACGCCTCCACGACACCCACATGACCCTCACGGGCAGCCACGCCAAGTGGTGCCTCGTCGTCTTCAACGCCCATGTTTGCCTCGGGATCTTTCAAGATCAACTCCACAAGGCTTGAGGCTCCCCATTTGGCCGCATAGTAAAGAATAGTATTACCTTTGCTATCCCTAGCGTTCGAATCGACACGAGGGTCAGCCAAGAGGCTCATAATCACGCCACTGTATTTCTGCCTCCAGTTATACCAGCCTGTGAAGTCGTCATCCATCACTTGGAAGATAGCTGACCTTCCCTCACAGTCTTTGATGTTTGGGTCAGCTTCCTCATTCATGAGTAGAGCCTGCACTACAGCTTCATGGCCGTTTGATGCTGCAATTGAAAGGGCAGTCCTTCCGTAATCGGTCTGCTTGTCGATATCTATCCTTCCGTCCGCAAGCAGGATTTTGACTATGTTAGTGTGTCCATTTAAAGCTGCTTCGAAGAGCGCGGCCGCACCTCCAGGGCTTTCATCTGGTCGGCTGGAATCATGTTCAAGCAATAACCTTACTATGGCATCGTGCCCCTTTTCCGCTGCTGCCACAAGCGCTGTTGAACTGCCGAATTCGTACTCAGGGTCGTTTGGATAAGGCATATTTGAGTTCGCCTTATGCTCTACTAACAAACTCTTGACAAGCCTCGTGCTGCCAATGGAGGCTGAATGAACTAGTAGCTCACCAACGGGGTCCTTGTGGTCAGAGCATGAACCAATACCATACTTGGCGAGGAGTCTGAGAGCAATTTCTTCATGTCTGGTTTTGATGGCAAAGCCCAGCACTGTGGCATCACCACATTCGGCCTGGGCGTGAGCATCAATGCCATCCATCTCTGCCAGCATCTCTGCGATATCCGTGAATCCATTCATCAACGCACACACCAGAGGTGTTGCTATTATGCGGTTGTCAAGTAACTTGTTCAGACTCGAGTTCACCTCAGATAAATTCCCGTGGTCAAGTAGTTTTCTGACTGCATCTGCATGACCATATTGCACGGCATACCACAAAGGAAATCCCCCATCACAATCCCTCAGGTTAGGTTTCGCATTGAGGTCGAGAAGTCGGCCCACGGCCAAGGCATGGCCGTTATCTGCTGCATGAGATATTGGGGTTCGACCTTCATAATCTCTCTTGTCAATTTCTAAAAGTGGGTGTGAAAGGAGCACTTCTAGAACTTCGTTATCAGCCTGTGCTGCGTACGAGAGTGCTGTGTGACCATAATAGTCACGAGAGTTGACAAACGAGGAGCTGCTGTCTTGTGCAAGCAACGCTACAACAACGCCGGTCGCCTCAGCACGTGTTGCAAGGTGGATTGTTTCTGATGTCAAAGGATAATACGGACGACCATCTTCACAAGGCTGCTTGAGACCCTTACGTCTCATCTGCGCTATGGCATATTCGGCTTGCAAGGCTCCCTCCCATTTTGTCCGATCGCTAAGGAATGTTCGTATCGTTGAGCTAGACATAGCTTGGACGTGATGCCCCCAGTGGCTCGCAGCGTACTCGTAGAATGGGTTCGACCGAAGCCGTTCCACAAGTTCCTCATTCGTCCTGCAAGCCCCGCAAGGTGATCTGTTGATTAGATATGTTATACAAGCTCTTCCTAGATCATCTTCCGCACCAGAGAGATGTCGACGGAGGTAGCCTTCGATTGTTCGATCGCGCAACCGAATACAAGAAGTACCATTGATACTGTCCAAGCGAGCGAGTCCGCTGCAATAGGATATGACAGCCGAAATATCGGGCGGGTTATCCGTGAGGCTCGAATCGGCGCTCTCGTCAACAATCACGGTCAAAGCATCTTGCATTTCCACCACAGACAATGGCCGTTTGGTAAATGCAAGCCATGTGAGACAGCGTCTTGCCATGTGTACCCGATTAGTAGCCTGCAAGGAAATCTTATCCATGATGCTGTGGTACAGGAGATCATAGGTCGTGGGGCAAGTCGGCGTCGGTGATATGAGATCGAATTTTTGGGTTGATGACGTGCATTCAAGGAGCTCGAGGAATAGCTCAGCAAGCAAATACCTAAAGCATGATATAAGCCATAATTCTACAATGTACCATCGGTGATAAGATAGAGAGATCATACCTTCCATTGGCCACCGCGAGGATTCCATCAATGATATGCCTCCTACTTTCAAGCTCTGGTGGAAGGTGATCAATCAAGTACAGTTCCAACTCCTGCTGATTGGCCTGGAGTTGAATTGCCCTGGTGTTCTCCAATAGTCGCTCGATCTCACAAGCAGGAGACCAAGTCTTCCGCCATGTTAACAGCACGTTCAAGTGGCAAAATTCTCTCTGTACCTCTGCAAGGACGGCCAGCAATGGTACACGGCAAGCTTCAGGACATTCATCTAGCGCATCAAAGATGATAAAGGCTGTGGACTGCTGTGTGTGGTATGCAATCTGATCTCTTAGATAGCGAGAAACGCCCACCCCAGTAGGCCTCAGAAAGTGCTGATTGTCCGTTTCCTTCCATGGCGGGGTCTTCGGCCTCTTCGATGGTAATCGGCTTGACACAAGCTGTTCCGAGATGCACAAGGCTATGTTTTCATAGCTTTGCTCCTCCTCTCGGAGTGAGTCGAAGAAAATGTAGGCAATGCTGCTGCCTTTATGTGGATTCTGTTCCTCGATGGAATTATCGTTTGACTCGCCCCGTCCATAGAGTCGGAACAGATCTTGGACCATACAGGCTACTGCGACCGACTTACCAGCCCCTGGCTCAGAAGAGATCAAGAGCGTTTGCGGGCTGGAGACGAGCCACTTCTTGTACTCAGCTGATTCAAATAGCTCTTTAAGTGTTCCAGGGTGGCGCTTCCTGGCATAGTAAGTCAGCTGGGCGGTGTAGTCGGTTTGCGTCAATGGAGAGCCGTATTTGGCGTCAATAAGGCAATCCGAATCGGAGTCTGAATCCATTAAGACTGGTGAGTATCAGATGAGCCGAATGCTGATGTCAAATGTTTTCACAATTGGAAGAACAGCGATGCGATTAACAAGGAGAGACTCAGATCACTGCACCAATTCGAAGACCAGGCCAAGAGTATCTATGTCAGCCAGGCATTTCTGTCCAGTTTCAACCATGGAATCAGGTGACACCAGGCGGCACATGGTTTGAAATCTTTCTTGGCGGCTTATTATATCCAATAATTTCTACTACCCCGCTCGGCATGGGCGCTTGAATATGGATTCAATTGGTAAGTCTGATCACTGGCGTGTCACAGTTAAGTAGGAGCTGCAAGCCAGAGGCTCAGGCAGTTGCGCCTTATTGCTGGGAACCACTATCACAACTTGCCACGTAGGCCTCTGTGAACCAATTATAAAGTGAACATCGCGTGGCATTGCAGCTCACTGGCCAAGTGTTCTGCAGTCACTCCACCTTCCTTAGGTGCCCAATATTCAACCTGATACCCAATAAGCCTTTCCATACTATTCGGATATTACTGTACTGTACTAAACCCCAAATTGAGACAAACAGTTTCTCTTCATCGGATCCAGAGGGCTTGTAATTACGAACCCAATTCTTCGCTCTCCAGAAAGCCCCCATGATTCGGGATGCCATTTCGAAGCTATCCGGTATGTAAACCTCTTAGCAGGATCTATAAATTGCTAGCTACATCTCTACGCGAGCATAGTAGGTACTATACCTAACGGATTAAGGATTTATTAATTTCTAGTTTAGAATCATAAACCCACTATCAACTTAGGCTGTTGATGGTGCAACGGCAGAGAATGGATACTGGATGCGACTGGTTGACGACAGCACTAGGAGCAATTATCATAGTGCAGAGGTGCTTCGACGGCGGAGAAGTTACAACGCGTGATGGCAGGTTCTCTTGTCCAAAGGAGGTTCAACATGGGATGAAAGACAGTGATTTGCCAAGCCGCTTAAAGTTATAAGAGCGCCTGCTAAGATTCTCTTAGATTCGGCAAGTCCTGCCTGTTTTGGTATAAATAATGTTTGATTATCTTCTCAACTTGATATTTAAGCCGTCCGTCGAGGCAGGTCAAAGTTTTTGGGTCATCTCAATTGAAGTTACCCACAGCAGCTAAATTTTAACTATGGCCACCACAGCCGTAACTCTTGCACACGCGCACAAGGGTCTACTGTTGCACAGTGGCCGTCCCTTGTACATCACAGATCGATCCCTGGCTGCCATACAATTCCTTGAATGCTCATCAACAAGTGGGATTATCTACAGTAGTTTTGGACATAGCGTCCATAGTAGCAAATTTGAGATTCCAAATCATCCAAAGTGGTACGGCCGCGTGGCCTAATGGCTAAGGCGCTAGATTTCGGTTCTTCAGCACCAATTCTCTAGAGATTCCAGGTTCGACTCCTGGCGTGGTCGATCGTACGGTTGTGTTTCCTTTTTGCTATTTTATCTATTGCTTTCCTTTTGAAGTTTCGCGCGTCCGGTTTTGTTTGCGCGTGGATAAGCGTGTGATTGGTGAATCTTTACTGAAAAGGCATTTTTTGAACATTTGGTTGCAAACAGATCGCAAAACGGATGCCATGCTTGCCCAAACCGTTCTGGCGATGGAAAGATATTCCTGCATTTGTTCGACCATTGACTGTATTTCTTATTATTAATAATGACACTGCTACAGATCTATGGGATCAATTGCACCATCTCATCTCGACAACAAAGTTACCCTACATGTCAATCGAAGTGGACCTTGATGACTCAGCCATCCACAAATTGCCAGGCCCCACATAATCTCAGTTTTGGCAATATTCATCGCGCGTGAACACGTCAACACGTCAACACGTCATCAGTCGCACAGAGCACGGAGGCCCACAATCTGGGGGTGGGACTTACAGCGCAAGAATTCATCTTGTTCAAGCTGCGACGCACCAATCTCCCACCTCAACGTCAAAGGCAAAGATGCGTGCGAAGAACTGACCGGATTGATAGAATCCGGTCTCAGTTTGAGTCATCTTGTCGCGCTCACCCTCCTCAAACTTCGACTTTATCGTGATTTTGACGCCATTTCGGATAGAGATGTTGATCTTCTCGACGGGATCGATATAGATCGTTCAGTGGGACAAATCGCACAAGAGAAATACGAACAAGGCTATGACCACGATGATTTTTCAACAATTGCAATAAATCTGCAAAGGCAGTATTTGAAACTATGCGAGCATGTCAATGACATGAATCCTCATTTCTGGGAAGCTTTGGCTACGGACAAATCCGCATCTGCCTCTGTTTCAGTAACTCGCGGACCTGGTTCAACAGATGAGGCCGATCTGGTATTGCATCATTGCCGAAAGGCATGGGATGAAAGCAATGACGCTCTCGTCATGATTGAAGCCGACACGGCAAAGTATGTCCGTGTATACAAATTACCAACTATGAAGAAACAGCCGAATTCCTTGGGGAGAAGGAAAGGTACAGGAAGGGCATTCCCAGTCGGATTGAAACACAACGCAAACTACAATTCCGATATCCTTTCCACCGCAAAATTCGACTCTGCAAGGCTCCGGTTGTTTCTTGGGAATAAAAATAAGCTCCTGCTTTACGCGGACGGTGCCTGTATAGACAACGGCCAGAAAAACCCCCGCGGCGCTTGGGCTGTGTCTCTTGGACGCGATGCTCAGACGTCCAACAGGGTCATAGCTGGCCGTCTTGAGGAATTAGGCCCATTCAAGCACCCTAACCCCGCCACAAGCAATCGAGCCGAGCTCCGTACAGTCATCGCAGCTCTCCGACTGAGCAACTGGAAGGAAGAGGGCTTTACTTCTATCACCGTTGCCACTGACTCTGCTTATGTTGTTAGTGGAGCGACAACTTGGACAAAAAAGTGGCTTTCCAACGGGTGGAAGTTGAACAGTGGCCATGATGTCAAGAACAGAGATTTGTGGGAGCTTCTACTTGGAGAGGTAGAGCGATGGAAGGACGAGGCTGTCGAAGTTCGTCTCTTGAGTATACCCCGACACCTCAATACCGAGGCGGATGTAGCGGCGAAGGAAGCTGCTCGTACGCAACCGGATAGGGCGATATTCACTGATGTTGTATTTGGACCTGTGCAGCCTTTTTCTGCAAGCCGCAAGTTGCAGCATTGTATCCTTGTTGTTTCGCTCGGAGGCCGTGGCTTTTCAGACAACCCCTGGCAATCTTCCCTGCTCGGTATGGCACCTGTGAAACCCGTCTATGACCCCAAAGAGGCGGTCGAAGTGCTCAACGGTCCGAACCCTCCCTCGATGATATTCATCACTGACGCCGTGATCACGCGTCACAGGGAAGTCTTGGAAAGAATAATAGATGTCATGCACATGGGAGCAAAGGTTGTCGCTGGAGGTTCCTTTGCCATGGCGACAACTGGCGAGCTTGCTCGTTGCTTTACCGTTACTGGCCTTCCATGGGAGAGAGGGGATTACTGTAGGAGCACCGTTGAGTTGCAGTCTGGAGTGCAGGACAATGACTCAACGGACCTGCTGCCGCGGGAGATATCTGATAAGACGTGTTTTATCCAGGGTGTCGAAAAGTCAGATGGTTGGTATACTGATCCTGATGCTAAAGTCCAGACGGCTGTTGCATATACAGCGATTGGGGCTGGGAGGTTCGGGTATATCGGATTTATAAGTAATGAGATGGGCACTATGGATGTTGTTAGAGTTATGCTTGGGCTGCCTCTGGAGGTACAGACTGGATTCTAGGTAATAGAGGAGCTTTGGGAATAATGTGGGTTTTATATTTCTAGTATTTTCCTCGCCTTCTCTATTTCTATTATATAAGAATATCTGTTGATAAGAGGAAAAACTCCGTAAAAGTGCATGAGATGAATAAAGGAATTGGCTAAGACCTTTGCAATCGATGCCAGCCACACGATTTATTAGTACAAGGTCCCTGTCCCGTTCATTTTATTGTCGTTTATGGTCATATTAAACAAAACTTTGAAGCTTTGTATTCTGTACCTCCTCTTGAATGGTAATGACTGCAATGACGAATTGATGCTATACTAATGACCGATTCGCGTACAAGAATAAAAAAGTTAAAGTTGCAAGGATGGAGGGTTAAGTAGACGGGTCAAACCGAGAAAGACCATTAACCAATCGTTTAATGGAGATCATTAACGTAATCGATCGGTGCTACGTCAGACTGCTCTACTAGCGTCAGGGCGTTTAAGATCGTGATGAGAAGTGGCGAATCTCACAATTCGATGTAGAAATCAGGTTTTAAACAGGCAATCAAGATTTCCAGTGTACATCATTCCCCATGCCAAAACATGGCATTCTCAAATCTCGATCCCCAGTCCTGCTTACTCCCCTCTTTACCTAGAAAGGGAAACAGTTGCATCTATGCCTGACTTGCGTCGAGGTCTAGACCCAAGACCCAACAAAGGTGGCGAATTATTTACATAGTAATAAATAAACTGTTGTGGATGAGTTCCTTCGTGACTGCTCCTTACGTTGCTATTTCATCACCTTGTCACATTCCAATGGCTCCTCCAAAACTAAGACCCTTGCAGCCATCGCCGGGATCGTCATCTTCGCCAGGAAGTCAGCCAGTGCCTGGCACAGTTCGCAGGGCTGGATTCGTTCCCGCATGCGACACCTGTCGCAAACGAAAGAAGAAGGTTCGCAATACTAGCCCTCCTCCCCCGCGTTAGATATTCAAGGGGTACGATACTCCATTCTTGAACGGAGGGGATAGCATTTGCTAACACATCGAGATTCAGTGCGACCGTGCTCGACCAAAATGTTCAAAGTGTACCAGAAGAGATTTGGAGTGTGCGTATCCTGATATAACGACTGCAGCGCCAATTACCCCTGCTCGGCTTGAAGCGCTGGCGGCTTACGTAAACAGTAAGTCAGCTGTCATTGTCGACCTCTTGACCACTCTTCCGTATTTCGAGGCTTTGGAGCTTTTCAACATGCTTCGTGAAATGCCCAGAAGCAGAGAGACGTCGGCCACATCAGAAGCCCACAATGCTTTGCCATCTCCGCAACCTCAAAACCTCATCAAAAGCCTTTTGCCATTCAATCCTCTGGAACAAGAACTCATGGTTCGACATCCCATCGCGTACCCTGTCTTGCTGCCCATGGCCGTCAGTGACCTTCCTCTCCAAGAGCTGATCTCACGAAAGCCTGGGATGACTGCGACACAGGTTTTGCGTGATACAAAATCTCCTTCATCAATCGATATGATGTCTACGGATGACGAAGACTCAGAGGATGATGCTCTTGTTGAGTTTTTTCAAGGACTACCGCATTTATCTCAATTGCATGCCGAATACCTCCGCAAAGTTGACCTGACATTGTGGATGGACTTGCCTATTCCCAACGAGACTGCTGTCCGAGTTATCGCTCTCTACCTCAACAATGATTATCCTGTTCTTCCACTTTTTCACGCAGACTTATTCCTTCGAGACCTCTGTCAGAACCAACCTTACTTCTGTTCGGCCCTGTTAATATCGGCCTTGTTGGGTTGGGCTTGTGTAGGCATCCCAGTTCACAATTTGTTATTGTCTACGCTAACTATCAACTTCGGTAGCAAGCATGTACCTGCATCGATCCAGAAACTGCTTCTTGGAGCACTCGCTTTTTCGCCGATGCTCAAAACAGATGGAGCCAGCTCAATCCTGACGAGTCAATTACAATCTCCAGCTTATCTGCTTTGCAATTTATGTGCATGACAGCCATAACACATGGTCAAGACGACTTGGGATTAGATTATCTCAGACAAGGTCTTGATCTCGGCCAGAGAATGGGTATTCTGAATGCAGAGCCAGGAACCCAGGCGGGTTGGCTTACTGGCTATGCTGACTGGACGAGGGCCGTGTCGCATGCTGCATGGGGTGCTTACAATTTAGCGTCGTGAGTAGTTTTTCTATGCTGCAGCTTGGATCTAACATGTCGCCAGTATGATCTCGCTCCATTTTCACAGGGTGGACGTTGAGATAGCGCCTGGACTCCCTATGCCAGGAGATATCGATGATGACTTGGCTATCCAAGAGGACAAGTTGCACATCTCGTACGTCAATGGTCAAGTCTTCAATGCTAGCTGCAAACTCTGGGTAATATTTGCTCCTATAGCAAAAAGGTATTACCAGGGAAATAACATGTCTGTCCAACACGCTTCTGTGGAGTTTGCCGAGGAAATATACCGGCAACTCCTTTCTTGGGCAGATGGGCTGCCTCTGGAACTAGTCCGGCGACCCGGTAGTTGCCACGCGGTGCACATGCTACAGTAAGTCGTAGCTTGCAAACTTTTCACCCGGCTCAACTAATGCTTTTGTCTAGCATCTACTTGCACGCAATCATCACAGACCTTTTCCGCCCGTTGTTACAGAGTCAATATTCGTCTGCCCCGCTGCGCACATTCAGTGCGAACAATGCAACTCCACAGACGGTGTACCAGGCCTCCATTGAGCAAATGAAGCGACTTCTGCTCTCACATCGCTCAGACATGGGACCAGAAGTGCTGTCAATATTCTGGCAGAGCTGTGTCATATATGTCGCAAATGCAGTCATTCACAGCGGAGACGACCAACACGAGAGACAGTTCTATGTTAACCTCTGTCTAATTGGACTGCAAGAACTCTACCTATCTTACCGTGTCTCTGGTACGATGGTCAAGGCAATTGCAGGTATGGCAATTAGAAACGGAGCCTTGGAAAACGATCAGGTTATTGATATCCGTCGCCGTTTGGAAGAGACTGCAAGACGATTTGAGATAGATACTCAGGTGGTGAGGAGTTGGGTTATTATTGACTTGGATCTTGCGGTGACAGACTCTGCGGGCGCACAGGGCGGCAAACTTGCGGAGGACTTTAATTCCATGGGTGGAGTCAAGGGTGATAATTAATTTAGTTGTCTTGTTGTAGTATTGACATCTATTTACCAAAAGGCGCTTAGAAAGAAAAGAAAAAAAGAAAAAAGACCAAAAATAAGCAATTCGTAAATTCATTGAAAATACAGAGCCAACTCCCGCTAATCCATATATCTAAAGAACTAAGCTGCATGCGTATAACATCAAAAGGTTCAGACGGTGACAGGCGGTGGACAGTAGCTCAGTTTGGCCAACTGAACCTGGTGGAAACGGAAGGAGCCCTGGATACAGGATCCTTGCGTATAGCTCGCTTCGCCCCAACCAAGCTGCAGAAATTGCAGAGACGCGGGCTACCAGGGGACTTGCGTCGCCAGCGCGGTGTATCGCTCACCCCGCATTGAAAACATCGCTTGGGAGATGCCGATTTCGTCAGAGGAGATCTTGATCGTTTAGGCTTGTCTTTGTTCGCTTGTGCATGAGGCGCGGCGTTGACGATGGCGTCGAGAGCTTGCGAGATATTCCCAGCGAGCGTTGCTATAGCCGAAATATTACAATCGTCGGTCGCTGGTGCTTTATTCAGGAAGTGGGCTATGTCGCAGGACTGGGCGAGCTTTTGTAGGGTATGGGCATCGTGGACTATCTGGTAGATCGTTAGCAGAGGATAAATGATGTGTTTAGTGCTGGGTATAACATACTGTCTGCATCTTGATGGTCTGGTTGGTGTTGTCGCTACCGCCGACGCTTGTTCGCTGGAAGAAATTGCTGGTCTCGGTCTGAGCCGGGTCCTGTTGAGAGGGGGGAATCATGGATAAGGTGGGAGGGAGTGAATTGACCGTCAGTTTGTCGTGGGCAAGTTGAAGAATAGAAGTAAGGTAACGAACGACTGGAAATGTGTGGAACTATCCAGTACGTAGAGAGAATCAGGTTTAGTATATGGATTCGTCCATGTCTTAACAGCAAAAACGGGCATTGAAAATAACGGGGATTCAAACAAGTTCCAGAATGATGTCATGGTGAGGTTATGCTAACGTCGTTTATGGAGCAGATCAAAGCCAATCAAGAAATGGCGGATGTCCGCTTAAAACCCCGAGAATGATGGTTCGGGATTGAATGCTCAAAGGGTTCAGGGCTCAGGGTCCAGAATCCACAGGGTTCAAGGGACCTTGGGGAAGGGTTCAGCCAATTACGAGACTGGGATTGGCGGAGGCTGTCCGCCAGGCTTGCGTACCTCAGATGAATGCGACGGTCTGTGTGCGGAACAAGCGAGACCAATCTAGCCAAGCTCTTCCTAGCCAAACCTTGTACCAGCTAATCACAACAGAGTCACCAAGTTATCCAGCATACACAACTAAGTAAGCTCAGTAATCACAAACATTTCACCAGGTTGCACTTACAGTAAATGCCATAAATGACGAGGTCGTATTTTGATCATTAACCCGGATGAGCAGGGTACCGAGACCCATCATGCACAATAGCACCATGCACGGTTAGAAATGGTCTTATTTTAGCGTAACTGGCACACAACTTGACTATGTATTTATGATTCAAACAACATTATTACGCCTCAGTGAATGAAATTACGGTGAAACAGTTTACTCAGTATTCAGTCCGCCATCCTTATCCTCAAAGCTTTTGTGATTCTTTTGCCCTGAAAAAAGTCAGTCAGAGCCTGAAACCTGACTGTGGACTGTGCCCCTGGCTAAGAGACCCCTCAGCGGAGCAAGGGTCTTGTCATTTTTTTCAGGGTCTACTATCCTAGTCAGGAAATGGAGTTGTTGCCCAGAGTCCGCTCCTGAGTCAACGATTGGTCAGAACTTCACTTTTCGGGCAGAATTTATGACAAAGAAACCCGACACGTTTATCTTATCGGTAGAAACCAAAATAACTAACAACACAAAAAGGTTTAAGCTATTCAAAATGATGGTAATGGAGGAGTATCGCATCTCGATTTACTATTTTTCTTAATTCTGGCTCTGCTCTTTACATTCTGTAGGTAAATCATCTGTCTCTTTCTACCAGCTATAAATGGCACCAGGGTAAACAAATATTGAAGCTCAGCTGCTCAAGGTTCTCTCCCAGCAGTGGCGAAATCCTCTGTGGGAGGGGAGGACCTGGAAAATCTTATCTACTACCCTGTAAGTCCATGGCCTGGCCAATCGCTGCTCCCAGTGTAGGAGGGATGCCAGACGCCGTGGATCCTTGGGTTGCAGGGTTACTGGACACTACCACGGAAACAACAGGTTCATTTCTTACTGTACGGTCTAGACCGGTCGAGGCTCATACCGTACGATTTTTGGAGTGGCATCGCAAACCCCAAGCCAAGTATCAAACTACATACGCTAATACGGTCCAGACCTTTAGACTTTGGTGGCGGCCACTTGGAGCTGTAGGATCCTTCATTTGCCAATCATTACCATACGGGTAACGCCTCGTCCCGCCGCTATCTCCGGGGGTAGAAAAGAAAGATGGGGCAGTAAAAGTACAGTACTGTACGTTAGCCACACTATTTGCGACTATTTGCCACATCTGGTTTTGCTGGAATCTCGATACACCGGAACAACCCTGTTGCATCCGGATCTGCGACCAGTACTGCACAGAACGGAGGCTACCTTTTTCTTTTGGCTACTCTGTCTCGTAACGGATATTCTTTGACCCCTGCCAATACCGAGTGAGCAAAGCTACCGGACTCGCCACCTTGCTGAACAACCCCGCTCGTCTTTAAGCTAGTCAACGGTCGCGGAGGGAATCCCATCTCTTTCATTTCTCCCATTTTATGCTGTGAACCGTGATCAACCAGCCCACCCTCCCATCCAGTAGGGATTTTCAGTGTCTTCAAATGCTTGCCATTGTCATTTTTTAATCGTTTTTTATCATTCCCATTGTTCTGACTACCATCGTTATGGGCCCGACTCGGAGGCAGATCGAGCTTGCTCGCGAGAGGGAGACTTTCAGGTTTGTCGCACAGCCGCCTCTGTCTAACCACAGGATAAAGCTTACGTCTCCGTTTACTACAGATACGATCCGACCTTGATATCGAACTCAAGACCCAACTCGCCGACCAACCTCATCCCCTCCGACGAACTCACAACCTCATCTGACACAACCTTGACGGCATTTTGCCAGCTTACAGCCCTACGCCTAAATACTTCTCGATCCCTGATTTCTCTTTTTGATCGTTCCAATCAATTCGTCGTCGCCGAAGCTACACCACATACCTCTCTACAGCCCACGTCCAGAATAAAAAGCGCCGATCATGGCTTTTGGCTTTGCGGAACCCATTTTCCTCGTTCATTCGGAGTTTGCGAACGCGCCATCAATGCTCCAGACCTCGAATCATTAGAGCTACCGCAGAGCATTGACGCAGAACCTCCATTGACGATTATAAATGACCTCAACGACGACGACGTGCTATGTGGTCGACCATACTGTCTTGGCTGGCCGCACCATCGCTTCTACGCGGGCGCACCACTTGTGACCCCTCGCGGAATTGTCATTGGGGTTCTGTGTGTATTCGACTCAAAACCTCGGTCCGGCTTGGACGAGACATCAAGGAACATTCTACGAGACATAGCCCAGTCCGTTATATCGCATCTTGAGGAAAGACGTGTTAGCGAGCGTTATCGTCAGGCAGATCGCGTGACTCGGGGTATTCGAAGATTCTTTCACGGGCGAGATTCAAAAACAGACCTAAGGAACGACCGGCTACTGGCATCAGAACCGAGATTACGGACACCAGGAACTGATTTCAGTCCGCAATTTCATTACTCTAGTGATCACAGAAATCGAGGCGACCGTCTGGTCAACACTTGCGCAACGGCAGCCGATATTATGAGGGACGCTTTGGAGGTTGAGGGTCTTTTATTACTCGATGCCTCATCATCACATCTCAGTCCTGGAATAGACAATGGGCCAAATCCACCCATCGACGCGGACGGACCGTGTCCAGTACTCGGTTCATCTGTGACAGCTGAGGCTAAGCTCGGCGGAGACTCATATTTTGGTCACTCTACGTTGTATGCCTCGACCCTCAAGAAGTTATTGCGCTATTACCCGCGAGGCACGATATGGAATTTCGACAATTCCGAGGGCGATGTGGATGATTTCTTAAGCGACGATAGCTCCTCGGATACCTCGGGTGATAGCACAATCGCGGAAGATATTGAAGGGCCGGATGAATTTCCGCCCGACGCTCCCCTCGACACGGCGTTTACTCCCGGCCAGCTGGAATCAAGACAAGAGCTTCGAAAATCAGTCTTTGACCTTCTACCCGGCGCTACGAGCGTCGCATTCTTTCCTCTATGGAACGCTCAAAAGCGACGCTGGTTCGCCGGCGGTTTTGCTTATAGCAATAAGACAAGCCGGGTATTTTCACCCAAGAGGGAGCTCAGCTACCTGCGGGCTCTTGGTAGCGTTCTCATGGCCGAGGTGTCATTCATCAAGGAGCGCGAGGTTGAGTTATCGAAGCTGGACGTGTTGGACTCGATATCTCACGAACTTCGCTCACCACTGCATGGCATCTTCTTTGGTGCTGGTATACTCCGCAGCAAAGACCTTGGCGCTTCTCAAGAGGATGCCCTCCTCTCGATAGAAGCTTGTAGTCGTACTTTGCTAGATACGATTGATCAGATTTTAGACTGGAGCAAGATCAATCATTTTACTTCCTCGCTGGCTGCCACTGGGCCAGACTATACACATACCAAGGTTGACAACCGAGCCCTGCGCATTTCTCGCAACAACAGCGCCGAAGCTGGAATGATGAGCATCGCTTCCGACGCTGACCTCCCTCATCTTGTGGAGGATGTTGTCGAAAGTGTGCACGTTGGCCACGAGTTCCAGAAGTTATCGTTTGGTCAAACAGAACCGTCCAATTCAACCAAGGACCCTGTCAGATTTGTGGTTCACTTTGAGCCTGGAGACAACTGGAGATTCCACGTACAGCCCGGCGCAATCCGACGCATCGTCATGAATGTCCTCGGAAATGCCCTGAGGTTTACTTCAAGTGGTTCAATTTATATCAAGATGGAGCAATCGACAACTGATGATCCTACGGTACGCCTGGTGAAATTGATTATTGCCGATACTGGGTGTGGTATGACTCGCGACTTTCTCACCAATGACCTTTTCAGCCCTTTTACGCAGCAAAATATGATGAACGCTGGAACCGGACTTGGACTTAGTATCGTCAGGCGAATCACTCAAGCTCTTGGTGGAACTGTTGATGTCCGCAGTGCAGTGTCTGTCGGAACCACAGTATGCATCAGTCTGCCCTTGAAACTCAGCGAGCGAACTCGCGACGAAACTACTGAGTCGGCTCCAGATCAAGACGTTGCCAATGAATTCGTGGGTTGCAGTGCCTCTGTGATAGGCCTCAATGATCAGGCAGACCAGAGCCTTCAAAGCCCTTACCTTGAAGGACCATTGAGCGAGAAGGATGATCTTGTTTCAGTGTGTCAAGACTGGTTAGGAATGCAGGTCATTCAGCCTTCCGAAACACAGAATACTCCTCATGTTGTGCTATGCGATGACCTCTCAATTGAAGAAGCCAGGAGAGTGACACAAAGCGACAAATCTACGCCGATAGTCGTCATAAGTCCAAACGCAGTCATGGCTCGCAAAGCAGAAAAAGCCAATGCCAACCATGGTGAGAATGATGGGCAGCGTATTTACTTCACATATCAACCGTTAGTTGTCACATACCCCCACTTTCACCTCCACAGCTAACTTTATATAGTATCGGCCCCCGGAAAATGGCCAGAATCTTATCAAGTGCCATCAACCGTGTGTCAATGTCACTACAGCTCCCCCTTTCCAGGACATCTTCCAGCAAAGAAGACCACGATCACATAATCCCCACAATACAAAAGGGTCCCCCAACACCCCCTCATCTCGAATCTGGGGACGGCGATATTATGAGCGATCCCTTCGACCACGCAGTTACAACGGCCGCGCTATACTTGCCTCGCTCTCCTCTCATCACACCGTCCGAGGGACCAGATCCCATTTGTAACGACGAATCCAAAAGCAACACATTTCTCTTGGTAGACGATAACCCGATCAACTTGAAGATGCTTATAATGTTCATGAAGAAGCTAAAGCTGGATTACGCTACAGCTACTGACGGCAAGCAGGCGGTAGAAAAATACAAAAAGAGCCCAGGGAGCTTCAGATGTATCTTCATGGATATTTCTATGCCAGTTATGAATGGCTTCGAAGCCACGCGAGCAATACGTGCTTCTGAAGTAGAAGACGCTATACCAAGGTGTAGTATTTTCGCGCTAACAGGTCTAGCTTCAAAAGATGCTCAGCAAGAGGCTTTGTTAAGTGGTATTGACTTATTCTTGACAAAGCCTATTCAGTTAGCTGAGATTAAGAATATTCTGGATTTGAAAGGGCTGTTATAAATATGATCATTTTAGGATTTGCTTAATAATACCCAATAATATTTTTCGCGCTTGCTATTGGACTGGTGGTGTGCAATGTTTTATACAAGCTTGATAACCTAATGCAATAAATAGGGCGATGGCGAAAGACGTATTATTCGAGTTTCTTGCTTGGGTGCTTCCGGTGTGTTAACTATTTTCGAGGTTTTTTGAGGCGTAAGTCTCCAAGTATACATATCAAACCAAGACAAGAATAAACGCAGATTTTGAATGCTTTGAAACTTTGTGTTCAGTAAAGCTCTGCCGCGCGAGTGAAGTACGTCGCTACGCGTCTGTTCTAAGAATTCGTGGAGGAGTTGGCAAGTCGAGTTAAACAAACTATTATTTATATCTCATCTATAAAATAGAGAATTATAAAACACAGCCAGCGAATAATTGCTATCGCGCCCACATACTTTTACCAACGATGAACCAATGGACCACCGAACCAGACTACTCCTGCTTATGAATCAAATATGGCACCAAAAGCAGGAATGCCACGAGTCTGCATACCAAATACAACCTTATCCGTAACCTTAGGGTTTGAGATGATGTAAACCGCCTCCGCGTTTGACTCGACCACCAACTTGTAAGTCTCAAGCACAATATCTGGATATCCGCGAGTCGTAGTGTTCCAGATAAGGGCATTGGGATCAGCTCTCTTCACCGCACTAACGACAGTCGGCCCATATGTCTTTTCAGGATCACGCGTCGACCAAAGAACGCGACGGGGTGTAACGTCCGCATAAAGAAGAGAAAGGCAAGGTCCAATACCAGAACCCGTAGCAACAATAACAATCCGTTGCCAGATTTTGGACGTGTAAAGAAGGCCATGAAGAGGAGCACCTCGAACCCAAAGTTTTCGCTCCGCAGCATCCATGATCTGCTTTTTGGTAAAGTCACCAGCATTGGAAACAACAACACTGAAACCCTCAACCTTTCCAGACTCAGGCTCAATATCGGGAATAGTGGCGAAAGCGTGCCATTCCGTAAGTGGCTTCTCGCTGATCTTGAGACCGTAGAAGGGCTTCATGCCTCTGTACTTGAAGTGAAGACGGGTGGCATGGTCGCTCAGCTTCTCGGGGTAGACAACGCGACGACGGAGGCGGGACCAGGATGCGATTGTGCAGGAGGTTGTGACGCAAATGCACCAGAAGTTGGGAGATCGGACAAGAGCGTAGGCGATGGACTTGTTCCACTCGTGGCCTGTGACGCGGGCTTGGACGATGTTGTGCACCCAGAATGCAAGCAGGGAAACCCAACCTGCAAAACGATGGAAAGCTTCAAAGTGGTCGTGGAACTTTCGTCGAATGCTGGGGTAAGCAGCCACGAGAATGACGAAAAACATGCAAACAACAATCCAACCAGTAATCATGTTCACCAAGCGATACTCTTTCTTATCCTCAGCATACTCCATAGTAGCCAAGATAGTATACGTCAGATACCACGCAGTCGCAGCGACACCAGCACCACTGTGAAAGCCACCATAGTGGAAGACTTTGGCAAAACGCTTGCGGATCCAAATGGGCCAGGAGTGCGGGACGAGAACGGCGATTTCGTAGCAGAGGTTGACGAATTCTTCTTGGCGGAAGAGAATGCAGACCATGAGATTGGCTGATGCTGCGCTGGCAGCGTCCCGGGAGAGAAGGGTGGCATTGGAAGTTACCATGAGGGCGATGAAGACGGCTGCGTTTGCGACGAAGATAATTGTGAAGATCTTTCGGTATGTTGAGGCATGCCTGTCTAGTAATTGTTAGCTAAGGATTGTACATAGAACAGAGGGTAGCTTACATTTGAAGTCACGAGTAGCTTCTGACCCCCGCTGTTCAGGAAGAACGATTTCCTTGGGAGAAGCTAGGATGACTTCCTGTTTAGGCTCGGTGGGTGGAGGTGGGATTGAGGCAAGAGTTGTCTCTGACTCTGAGGCAACTTGCAAAGCGAGCGCTTCTCCGTGTGAAGCCATTGTAAGAAAGTAGATGAGATGAGGTGAGTAGATGGAATTGTTGTCTGGATTGTTAATTTGGACGGCACAAGAGCTGTTCATATACTCATCCGTAATTGAGGCTTCATGCTGGCAACAAGCTCTTCTGCTACGTTTCGCGCAAGCCCACAACCAACCTTCTCACAACTTCTGAACAACGCCAGGGCTAAAAGTTTCGAATGGACGACCCATTCGGGATACCCACGTGCATTAGCGTTGTTGCTTCTACCCATTCAACTAGAACACTGAAGCTAAAAGACCAATGACGATAATGTGGCTGTCCGACGGTCTTTTCAAATTCGCATTCGCTCGTCTGGAGGGGCATAGCCTTTCAAGGCGTTAGCCAAGCCAATGATCTTCAGGGGCCTAACACTTGTTAAGCTTAGCTCTGTGATTCAGGCTGGACGATAGTATGGCACTAGAGCTCAGAAGTAACCTTAAACCCCACCTGTCAGCCGTAACGCTGGAAAGACAAATGGTTCGTTGGATTAACGCCACGGATTATTTTGGGTGACGCTACTGGCTGGTTTAGTTACGTTACTTCGATTTCCAAAATTGGTGATTAACGGCTAACTGTTTAGAGGATGGGGAACGGCATTGTCCGTTATTGAAGTACGAGGGAATTGCGTAATTGTTTGGTATGGCGTTTCCGACATGTTGTTTGTTTCTAAAGGATGTTACTTTAGGTATCGTGATGTTGCTGCGAAAAGGCTATGACGACACTGTCCACACGTCCAGAATGAATATTCGGCATTGATACGAGGACATCTAATTGGCGCAGCTCAGTCAGGACTTCGTCACCTATTGATAGATGTCTCTCGTATTGGTCCACAGTCTACACTAAATCGCGACATAGTATTACGACGGCATATTAACTCGCCATCTTGACAAATTCCCACAGAGTTCCTCCTTCGTCTTGTCGAAACAACCCACTCCCATCTTCCTTCGCAGACACTTGTCTCTGTGTCCACCAGTCCAGGCTCTGTATCAGATACAACCCACCTTCCCGCCCACGCAGAGTGAAGTCCTCCCAGCCCTTGTGATGATACACCTTTGCATAAAAGTCCCACCAAATATCATGCCCTAGGAAGGTCCCCTCAGCGACATTCTTAAAGCCCCTGAAGCCCCCTCGTTCTCTGCACTCCCACTGCGCCTGTTCAGAAATATGTCGTTTGGGGTTGGTCAAGTCGATATGTTCCAGACGTAGATTGCCATTGTGACACGTGAGAGCGCGATTGTTGGCGACGTCGAGGATGATGTATTTTCCGTCGTGGTGAGGGTCGCATTTGCGACTAAGGCTGTTATGATCTGACATTCTGTCACCGGCTTCAGATGCTGCTGGTGTACACTCCGTGTGTATAGGAGTGTCGACACCAGCGCTTGACGAGTCCAGCCACTGCTCTATTGGATTGACTTCGGAGATGGTGCGAGGCGTCATGACGCCTACGCTCGAGACAGAACTAGACATTGCTGAAAACTTCGGTCGGTAGATGATGGTGGTCAAGTATAAAGTTGAGCTGGATAGCTGCGACTTTGTAAAAGTCTGTGGTGACCCCGCACTTTTTGTTTGGCAATCTATGATTGATGTGGCGGTATTGCTCAAGACGACCCAATAGTTGCGCGAGATTGTGGTGTGCGTAACAGCCACAAACAACAGATACGAGATAATTCCGGTGAAACCATATTGCGTTTAGGCATAAATTCAGTATCTTATCTGTGGTGTATCTCCGAATCTGTATTTGTATCCAATTTGTATCCATGTCGTAAGCGGCAAGCCAATCTGTACCAGTCTCATAACTTCGTAACAAAATGCAAACGCCAAAGTCCCAAACAAAACTCGTATGCATCGTCAAGCCCATCAAATTCCCTCACCCATGTTCAAAACCTTAACAAACTCCCAAGACGTACCCCCTTCCAACTCCGGATAAACTCCATTCCCCTCCTCACTCGCAGAGACCTGCCACTGCGTCCACCAATGCAATATCTGCAACCAGTACAGACCGCCATCACGTCTTGCAATAGTGAAGCTTTCCCAAAGACTATGCGCCGAAGCATTGCCGCGGAAATGCCACCAAACGTCGTGTCCCAGAAATCCTCCCCCTGCGACGTTCTGGAAGCCTTTGAAGCCGTTACGCTCGGTACATGACCATTGAGCCTTTTCGGAAATATTCTTGTTGTCGAGGTTGATGGGTTCAAGACGGACTTCGCCTTGATGGCATGTCAAAGCTCTATTCCTCGCGACATCGAGTATGAGATATGTGCCACCAGCGCGAGGGTCCGATTTGCGGATGAAAGCGATTGAGTCGGCAGTTGCGAGGCCTTCATCGTTAAGTTCTGGGGTAAATTCCGGGGAAGGCGGCCAGTCTTCTTGATCCAAGCTCTCGGTAGAGCAATTTTGCCATCGCTTAGCAATATTCTGCTGGTTCGCTTGTGCGTTTTCGCGAGAAGCTTCGAGTTGAGTACTAATGACCGAATTGACTAAAGCAGACCGAATGTCCCATGTTCTTGTTTTGGTACCCATAGTTGATAAAGGAGTGTTTTGGGAAAAAGATTGAATGTCCTTGCTGGGCGGAGCTGTTGATGTTAAAGCTGGGTCGGTGAGAGACTTGGCCTCCACAATATCGTGTTGTCCATTGGTGAGTTGTCAATCGCACAGACCATATTGAGCCAATTATGGAGAGACATGTCAAATTGGTAACGTGGTTTCTGATACATGCATAAATCTCTTAGCTTCACGACGATCCCCAATCTGGTACTCTTCCGGGAATAAGCTGTAATTAATGCACAGTGACTCAGTTGATGCACGGATTCGTATTAACAGCACGAAATAGTATAATCGCACTCGGTTAGGCAGTGTCAGCATGACTCACAAAGGCACAGTATCTAACCAGCTTCCTATCTTGGTTATGATGAATCTTACAGAGATTCCTTATCTCCAAATATAAATTGCGATCTTCCCGGGTAGTTGATTGTGCCAAGGCCCTCTTCCCAACAATAAACCCCATTCAATTATCGCAATGAGCTCGACTTCTAACAAAGAGTGGCAGCCACTGCCCTTGTCAATGGCCCCGACAATTGCTGCTTACAATGTAAACACTCCAGAGACACTTCCAATCGAGATTGACCAAGCAACTCATCGTCTCAATATTCTCAACTTTTTCAAAATACCTACTTCGTCCAACATTCTTGAGGTTGGCTGTGGTCAAGGAACATGCACCGTCGTCCTGGGTCATTTTGCGGGACCGTCAGGTCACGTCGACGCGCTTGACCCCGCACCTCTTGACTACGGCGCGCCATACACTCTGGATCAAGCACAAGATCATATAACCAAGGGTGAAATGGGTGACCGCATTAATTTCTGGCAGAATAAACTCGAGGATTTTCTACAAGAGACAGGCGATAAGAAATGGGACTGTGCCGTGCTAGTCCATTGCATCTGGTACCTCGACAATGAAGAGACTCTTACAAGCATGCTCAAATCATTGAAGGGCCGAGTCAATAGGCTCTGCATCGCCGAGTATTCGATGCAGGCCTCTTCGCAGGCCGCTGTCCCCCATATCCTTGCGGCGTTTGCTCAAGCTACACTCGCAGCACACCACCCGGAAAGCGAGGCGAATATTCGTTGTCTGCTCACACCAACCGACATCAAAAGAATTGCTTGTCAAATTGGGTGGAAGGTAGAGGAAGAGACCATCATTGCACCTGACGAGAAGCTGCAAGACGGCAAGTGGGAGGTCGGAGGAGTCAAAAGTCCTGAGTTTCTTCAAGATGTTGAAAAATTTGTTAAAGATACTAAAGTCAAGACTTTACTGCGGAGTCAAAGGGAAGCGGTTTCCAAAGCTGATGAACAGTTTTCTGGTGGAAAGGCTAGAACGATGGATGTTTGGGCGGCTACTCTTATCTAGACGAAGGTTTTGCTAGATATTAGCAACAACGTGGTAAGAAAGCTGTAAAGAGAATAAATTAATTTCTGCTAAAGTCTATTCAAACAAGTCGCAACATGTTTTGAGATCAGCTTGGGAGAGCTTCGAGGCGCTTCATCTTAGGAAAAGATATTTCGGCGTGTCTATCCATACAACGGTATAGGATCTAGGGGTGTAAATGTACAATCTGCCACCCACTAGCTCAACCACAACAAGCGCTTCTGTTCCTACACTCAGTTTAAATGCTAGATTCGATGAACTCCTCAGCCTTGGCCTCTCTCTAACCCCGGCGCTGATTTGTGGGTCAGCCATTGAAGCGGGTTATATTCATTCGCTACCAGCCTGGGTCCGTAGCGGAGCTGGACGCACTGAGAAGTATGTCATTCGTCACCACGGCACGGAAAATACTAGTCATGCTCTTGCAACCAAGGGTGTGAAGGTAGCGGCTTGCGCATTAATAACAATCAATTCATTTGCAATAATAAGGTGCTCCTACGTTGACCCAGAAAGACTAAATGATTGCTGTCCTAAAGGACTCCGTCTTAAACAGGCGTAGTAGGCACTGGTAAATACATCTAGTTAACATCTAGGAGGCTCAGCTTTAAGCAAGCATCTATCAAAGTTTCAGTCAGACTTTAATATCAGGGATACGTCTTGGGGAAAGATCTACAGGAACCTCTGGAAGCCTTGTGATTAATGGTAGGGGACAAATAGAGCCAGAGACAGGGATCTTTGGGACTTTGGTTAACAAGCGAAAGTGGAATTCCTTAGCGCTTACTTTAATTTCTTTTCTTAGCGCAGCGCCTAAAATGGATTCACTCTAACATTTCAACGATTTAGACTTCTGACGTCTTTACCAAGTTCAACAAGTTGCAGGTAGCTTCTTCTGATATAATTGAAGAACGAAGTTATCTGTAGATATCAGAGTGCTGATTGTAACTGGACGCTGCAATGATGCCTTCCTGCGCTTCTGTACGAATGATAGGTCGGATATCTGAAACCCTGGTCCTTGCATTGACGGCGGGGCCAGATTCAGGGGGCTGTGCCGTTTTTGAAGGATCAGCTATCAATTATAAAGACAGTGGTCCCTGCTACAACAAATAGATCTTTTCTCCATCTTTTGCTATCACTAAACTAGCAATCTATCATCATGAAGTATTCACTGCTTTCTGTTCTGTGCATCTCATCTTCGGCTTTGGCCGCTTTCCCTCGCGGGTTTGACTTGTAAGGTCATGAATCCTCTTTCCGACTCACCGCTAATTGGTCGCAGCTCATCCTCTCTTGTCCTACCTCGCGCGAACAATCCCATCAGCGAGGATGGCAACTGTGGTTCCAACTCCGACATCAACGCGACATGCCTTGGCTCTGAATTCGGCAACTGCTGCTCGGTGAAAGGCTACTGCGGCAAGACTTCGGCATACTGCGATGAGGGCTGCCAGAGCTCGTTCGGTAAATGCGGATCATCAAAGTCCGATGGGCAGCTTGTCAGCACTTCAGGATCTTGTGGCATAACTTCCTCCGGGAGTAATGTTACATGCCAAGGGAGTGAGTTTGGAAATTGCTGCTCCGCGAAAGGGTACTGTGGCAAGGTTGACACGTACTGCGGTGAGGGGTGAGTAGAATTGAACCATTTTTGACTCTGAGATGGTCGCTAACATATGTGTTCAATAGCTGTCAAAGTGGTTTCGGTACCTGTTCATCCGATGATAAGTCCTCCACCACAGCAACTCACAAGACGGCAACCTTAAAACCGACCTCTTTAATGGACGATGTCACTTCAACCTCGGAAGCAACCTCTTCGACAGACGATGCCACTTCTGCCGATAGCACTTCAACTTCGGAAGCAGCCTCTTCAACAGACGATGTCACATCTATTGATAACACCTCGGCCTCTGAAGCAACCCCATCAGCGAACAACAACACTTCTGTTGATAGGACCTCAACCGCGGAAGCAACCTCATCGACCGATGTCGATTCACCAACTCCGTCGACAGTCTCTAGCGCCGGTACCAAGGCTGGGATGACGGTCGGATTCGTGATCAGCCAAATCGGAGCGATCGGCTTGCTCACCTGGCTTTGATACGGAGAATAGGAGGCTTCTTTTACAAATAACACATGGCGCTGCGGTGGGAGATAATAATGGAGCAAAGTATAAATTGTAAAGGGAGGAGTTTTCTGAGTTGTCTGTGAAGATAGAATAGACGCAGAGTTGGCAATAGCGATAATATTGTACAAATAGTATAGGAAGGGCTAAATACACGTCGCCCAACGCATCCACCATCGTCGATAAACTTCATTCAATGCGCTTTCACCACCTATTGTTGACGTTTTGGAGAAACAACGTACTGCAGCATCGGTTTTAATACCATCATCAATTGGTATTGCTGACGTTCTAAAAACGCTCCTAGCAATCAGACTTTGGGCGAATTTACACTTATGGCGCCCTAAGGAAATAATATTTTTATGTAGAGCTATATCTACTAAGCAAGATCCTTTTCGACCTCGTCCACCCATCCACGTATATCGTCAAAACGGGTCCTCATCCAAAGGTATGTCGGACGTGTAACGTCTCGATACATCACTTTGCGCCTCGGGTGAGACGAAGAAGTGACTTTCTCAGCTTTCTTCATCCCCTTCTTAAACGGCCCAAATTCTGAACCGATTTCCCATACCGCGATGTTCAGTATCACCTGGTTGATCTTGCTGTGGTCTTCCCACCGGTAGGCTTTCACGTCGCGATCAGAGTCCTTTTCCAAGATCGGATACACCAGGTCATGTATGAACTCGATGCCAAGCTCTTTCGCTTCCCCCTCGCTGGCCGAAGGTATCTGCATCCTGATTGTCTCCAAGTTGCAGCCTCGTGAAAGAGCTTTAGCGATTTCGCTCTGTCAAGTGTTAGTGGCGTCCCACATCTCTTCTCTTGAGCATGAATTGGATCTTACCAGGTGTATTGCTGTTGAGCGAAACCTAAAATGCCTTAGTTTTGGCAAATTATCGATAAGAAGTGCCACTGTATTGGCATCCAAATATGGCGTATCCCAGTTCCGAACGCTATACGTGCTCATGAACTCCAGAGTGCTCAAGTTCTTATGTTTCAAGATTCCTTGCAACATTGCATCTTTCAATACTGGGTTAGGCAAGTCTGCAGAATGAACATAAACTGTGAGACTAGTCAACCTGTCGAAAGAAGATATAAATTCCAGGCCGGGCTCCTCCTCGGTCTTCACAGTCTGATCGCCCCGACTTGTGAATGCCTGGTAGCCTAAATTCAACGAGAGCCTCCGAAGCTTGATTCTATCACCTTCAGTCGAAGAGAAGATACTCGTCAGTCGCTGAAACAACAATGACATCCGCATGCTCTGATGACTAAGATCGATACTTTCCAGTGCAGTAAAATCAATTGCTCTAGTGACCGCATCTACCTCATCCTCGTCCATGGTCCATGATACACGCTGAAGAGAAAGCGACTTCAGATTGGTAAAGTCGTACTGCCGCTCGGAGGATCCGTTTAACTCTTCTACTCTGTCCATTTTGTTCTTGTAGAAATGTTGAAAGCAGGTTTTATCGAGGGTCAGACTCCGGAGTGTGGACCGTGAATTCCAGATGAGTGCAAGAGGACTGTCTTCAGTAGTATAGAAATCGGCCGATTCCAAATGAAGATGCCTCAATCCCTTGATTCTCGTCAATGGCGATGCATCTGGTGTTCTCCCTTCAAAGATTCTGAGGTGAAGAGCCCGAAGGTGATCATTGGCAGCCAAGCTCTTTGCCATTGACCTACTCATTCGTTAGCGGTAATAGTCAACTCCGTTGAATATTGACATTCTTACTCTGTGAAATCCGTGGCTGCAAAAACCTGTAGATTACTCGCGCTTTTCAGGAACTCTTCGATATAGCGATAAACAATAAATCTGTGTTTTTGACCTGGGTCACCAATCTCAAAAGCGGCTTGCCGAATGAAGTTTGCAATCTCAGGCCGCCTCTTCTCATCCACCTTGGGAAAGGTCTCTTGTTGTCCCTTGTATTGGCCTTCCTTCCTCAACTGCTTCCTCTGCTCAATTGTAAGTGCCGGTTCAATACTCCGGATAAGTTTAGCAATGTGAGCGTGATACTCTACGCTTGCTTCGACGCGCTTGTATAGCTGAGGCATAACGAGGCTGTGGAAAGCCTTGCAGGTCTTGGCCAGATTTCCTAGAGACGCCTTGTCTTTAATCTGACCCTTTGTCAACGAATCCTTGAAAGTAGGGAGCCAGAATTGGAACCCACCTTTTCCAACACCAGATTCATTGCTTCCGGGGGCAAGGACGAGAAGGGGCCATTGGAAGTAATGGCTGATACCTGATCAGGTCGCTGGCTAATCTCTTTCGTCTCATGTCCGGCTTTTGCCTTTGACTGTTGGCTGGTTGACTTGTCTTTAGACTCCTTACTCTGCGATTTTGTCTTGGGCGCTTTGCTGACAGGTTTATCATTGTTGGGAGGTGGAGTTTTGCGCTTTGACGTTCCCTCAGGTTCTTGGGAGGGCAACTCTGCAGGGTCTGACTTATTAGCCTTGGCTTCGAGTCTCGCGCTCCTTCGCTCAGCCATCTTGTACTACCTGTTCTGGATTTCTTAGGAGTGAGATGAGTGGATATGAAGGCAATGAGTTCCAGAGGCATGGCGACGTGTTTTGATAATTCCGTCACGTGACAATGCTGACATCGACGACCCTTGCAGATGACGAAAACCGCCCTCTGCCTTGTTTTGTTCTACGAGTCTTTCTAAATTCAGACACTTTGTTAATATTGCTTTTTATTTGTAGAAGCTCATTCTTTAATTGTGTGAAAAGCGCTTTGAACCCTAAGTCATTCGCTTATATCAAGTAGAGTTAGTTAAGGATAAGTAAGATAAGTAGAAGGATTTCACGATGCTAAGTTCAGTATCAATGACGTAATTGAGTTTCTCAATAGCCTTGGCCGACATTGCCTACAAGGGAATCGGACGATGATTCTGAACAGTGTGCATAGCATCTATGCAAGTAATTAGAACTCTAAGCACTTATATCTGCTACTGATATGTAGGAAAGGAAAGGCTACAACATTAAATATTCTACTACCCAAGGGCAAAACGTTATAGTATTATATGGTATGCTAGCCTGGAGGAACTTGTGATTTACAGGAGGATGCAGGACCAAAGTTTACACCAGTCAGTGGCAGATACAGTCTACTGGTATCAACTACTGGAGGTATCAATAGAAAATGGGCTAAAGAGGGAAGAGATAACTACCGGCATCAACAGCCAAAGAAACTCGACGGGATACAATGCCCTAAGACATGCGTAAGCGCTGGCAGTGACACAAGTTCAACAGGGCAGATATATCTGGTATCGCAGAAAGTATCAGTGGCTTAACTGCGCAATGGCGCTCATACGATATAAGCTGGAATTCATTTTACTACAAATTTAAGCTTACAAGTCAACGCAAGAACTCAAGGCCCGATGCAAAGCCACCATCAGTTACCAGTGTAACTGAATGTCGGGTTATGGTTATCCCCAGTTACCATCTGCCCTCCAGTAGCGTAGTTCTGATTACCCTTTCCGAAATGAGAGAACTGATTTCCGTTGCCATATTGGTACAACGTAACGTTGCCTCTAGACGGTTCCTCAAACGAGGGGGGTATCTTATTAGCCTCTTTCAACAGACCCTGCAGAAGCTTAGATTGCTCCTCCTCAACATATGCATCTTTCGCGACTCGCTTCGCACTGGTCAACATGTCCTTCAGAGCCTGCTCCAGCAGCTTGCCGGTCGCTGCCTCTTGCTGGTATTCTGCCTTCCAGTCTTCGGCGCTGGTGAACATCAAACATAGGTCCTCGATTCTCTGAGCATTCGGTATAAGCTCTAAAGCAACTTGTTGAATAGTTCTGTACTTTTCAAGTGCCTTGGCATCTGAGGCAGAGCTCTGTAGGTTTGTCTGCACTGCGGCAAGAAACTGTGCAAAGCGCGGCAAAGTAGTTGCCACACCAGCAACAGCAAGTGGAAATTGTGAAACGTCTTGTGTAGTGCCACACATATCGATGGCACGATCAATAGTGGCGACAGTTGAGTCGAGCCTAGTTTTGGCTTGATGTCTAATTCTGGCGGCCTCAGACATGATGAGGATGTAAAAGGCTTGGACAAAAAAAAAGAAAAAAGAATTTAGACAAGGCTTCGCAGTGAGTAAGGAATTGCGTCCCAAGTTGATGTAAGAGTTTGTCAGACTTTTGTACAGTTTGCAAGAAATTCGTCTTATGCGATCACTTAATTGTAATAATGCATTGAGGCTTGGAAATCAGGCTCGGGCGAACGGACGATGAAGATGGCTTAAAGCTGACAATTGAATAAGGCAACTGCATGGGTGACATATCAGCTTTCTGTACAGCGCTAACGTGCACGGTCTTATTGGATTTTGAGAAAGAGGGTGTGCATATGCTTGCGAGCCATTTTTACACATTGGTAAGTGGCTGATATGGCTTGTAGAGGCTTAGCCATTGCCACGTCAATCAGGCTCTGCTTATGTGCGTGTTTCTTTCTGCACTTTCCAAAATCTCTCAAACAAGCATCAATCTCTGGCATATTCACCCTTGTCATAACTTCTCTGGTCGTCGTCACCACTCTCCTAATATAATAATTGCCTTTTTCGTCGCGTGACATCCACTATGTCCGGGGCAGAGGTCTTCAGCTTGATATCAGGTATCATTACCGTTATCGACGCAGCAATCAGAATCTACGAAGCTGCTGGAGATGCTTCAGGTTTGCCCGCCGCCGTGCGCAATGCAGCATCGCGCCTTCCACTGATCCAAGAAAGCCTGGTGCTGGCACAAGACGGCCTTCAACAACAAGAGTCGTCTGAACAATCTGTATCAGCCTTGAGCTCAACACTGAAAGCATGTGGTGAGAGAGTCACAGAGCTACACGGCCTGTTCCAGAGAATGATAGTAGTGCCGGGCACTTCTCGAGGAGAGAGATATGTCAGAGTCATCAGAACAGTCTCGCAAACTGACAAGGTGAAACGCCTGATGGATGAGATTGTTGCAGATGTTCAAGTTCTCACATTTCATCACGTTTCTAAGTCTTCTACAAGAGAGCAGATGGACGACCTACTTCATGAGATTAAAAGCACAGGGGCCTGTGAGGGAAATGCATCAATTGTGATGAATAGTAACGGACGTGGGAGCCACTATGTACATAATGGTGTGGGCAATCAAAATGTCGGTGGAGGTACAGGCGTTCAGATCAACGGACCGTCGAATGGAAGCACTTTCAACTTTGTCCAAAATTGAGATTTGATTTATTGGGAGTCCTGGGTTATTTCAGCTACTATAGATTTTAAATTCCACAATTAGACGTCGCAGTCTTGTTTTGAGGTGACAGATCCCTTGTGTATGCTCTCATCTTCGTTGTTGTCGCAATGCCAGCGCAATATACGGTTGAGTTCTTGACGATGTCTTCCCACCTTTTTTCTTCGCTTCCAAATCCACTGCAGACATCTGCTGGTGGTTCCTTTTGTACAGATCGGCCCTTCGTTCAAGCAATACTCGTGTCGCCTCAGGCTTATCAAGATACACAGCCAGCATCAAAGGCGTATAACCTCGATGGTCCAAAATGTCGAGGTCGGCGTTGGAAGTAGCCAAGACAAGTAGAGCGTCGACCTTGTCGTTGCTAACCGCATGGTGTACAGCAGTGAAGCCCATGCCGTCGGTAATGTTGATATCGCGAGTATGTTTGACCAACAATGATAGTCCAGCAGCGAACCCTCCCGCCGCCGCGTAGTGAATTGCTGTGGTCCCGTCTACATCGCGAAAGTCACAGGAGCTACCGTTAGCCAGAAGCCTCTGTACTATACTTGCCCTGGCGTGACATACGGCATATATGAGTGGCGTCTTCCCTTTGCCGTCTGGGACATCCAGAGATCCCTTGCTTCTAGATATGAGGACATCGGCCATACTGTCTGAGCCACTGATAGTTGCATGATGTAATGGGATGAGGCCTTCCCGATCTTTGGCAGTAATACTAAGGCCTCTGTCTAGCAAAAACGTTGCGGTCTCTTGATGTCCACCTTTAGCGACTTGGTGGAGACGAGTCTCCCCTTTGCCATCGACCGACTTCAAATTCGCGCCATGCTCACATAGAAGCCAGGTAGAGGACAAGTCTCGCCTGGAGATAGCGATGTCAATAGCGTGTGTCCCGTCCTTGGCTTGAAGATTCACGTTTGCCCCATTGACTACTAGAAGCCAGGTGGTGTCTTTGTCGCCCATCTTGACTGCATGCATCAAAGGTGAAACGCCCTCATTATCGGTTGCGTTTACATCAGCTCCTCTGGTGATCAGAAAGTGGACCATGTCGTACAGCTTTGCCTTTGTGGCTTCAATAAGTGGCTTCCAACCGTCATCATTCTTCTCATTGATTTCTGCCCCATTTTTAATAAGCAGACGTGCGGCTTTATGGTGTCCGTACTCCATCGCCCAGTGCAGGGGAGACTTTTTCAGTTCCGGGTCTTTGATGTTGCAGTCAGCAGGGTCCCATTCATGTTCCAGCAACTTCTTCAAGATGGTAACACTACCATTCTTGGCAGCATGAGAAAGCGCAAACCATCCCGATGTCGTGGGACGATTCAATATCACTTTTTGTTCCAGATGAGTGTCTATCAAGTAATACAGGTGATCTTTCACTGCATGCTTGACCGACAGCAACGACCCCTCGTTGTTGGCAAATTGTCCCAACTGCTGCATTCTTCCACTGCCATGGTCAAATACCTCTCTCAGCGACGTCCAGCCTGCTTCGATCTCTTCGTTTATATCCTTGCGGCTGAGAATGAAGAGCTTGGCAGCAGAGGTTGGCCCATATCGAATAGCTGACGACAATGGCGTCACGCCTTTCAGATTTGGAATGCAAACATTTGCGCCAGCTTTGATAAGGGTTTCGGCGATTTCCATCCCCCCACAAGCAGGGCTTGAAAGAAACTTGTGCAGCGGAGTGTCCCTCGAAGAGTCCCTGACATTGGGATCTGCACGGAAGCGGAGTAGACGTCGTACAACACGACGCCTTCCATGAGTTACCGCCCAATGTAGGGCCGTCTGACCATCAGCGCACCTTGCATCGATTTTGATACCACACTGGACCAGTGGCTCTATCCAGATCGGCAGATCGAGATAGGCTACTGCATGCAAGCCAGTCATGCCACCGGCCTCGTCATCAGGAGCGTTTAGTTCCTTAAAGGCTCTTGTCAGCTTAGTACTGTTGACAAGAAACTTTTTAATAAGTTCGCGTAGGTCCTTGTCGTTCGCTAAGTCGATCCCCTGTAGGTGCGAGGTCCACTGCGTAGCTGAATACGACAGCAAAGGACTGTCGTCACTACCCGACAAAAGGCAGGTTAGACAAAGCTTGGCCATCTCGGATCCGGCTACTTTGGGGATAATACCATGATTGAAGATAGAATCCCGTGCTGATTCATGAACAAGGCGGAGAGTCATTTTATCAGAATCCAAAACTACCAGACCAGCACAGACGGATAGCACGTTGTCGCTTGGAGGGCGCCATTCTTGATAGGCTTTCGTACTGTTTTTAGCCAGAGCAAAGCCCTCACAAACTTGATCGACAGTTAGAGCTTCTTTGCCATGAATGATGCATGAGAGGACATGCTCGGCGAGGCCATTTCCTGATAACTTGGAGTCTTTGGAAATTCTTCGTGACGAAGAATCGAACACGTGAGTCAGGTTAACAGAGAGCTGTTCAAGATCCTTCCTAAGGTCGGGGAGAAGAATATTAGAGCTTAGCCTATCTAGATGCAATCTAGCCAGAAGGAAACTAAAAATTGTCAGCGGACCCCATTTAGTGTCACAGAGTCACACACATTTGACTTGAAACAGTCTGTTCAGTTATCTTGTCGATAACTTCCTGTTCATCTTCTTCTCTCGACAGCATTCGATGCAGGTGCTCGTTATTCCTTATCCGATGCTTGGTGTACGTCTCGATATCAGCCTTGCATGGCCTGATTTGTAAAACGCTTTTAAAGCCGAAATAATGTGCCAATAAATCGTGTCTTGAGCTAAATAGCACTCGGATACTTGTAGGTAACTGGTGCAGCGTCTCAGCAAGGGTCTGCTGAACCTTTCCGTCATCGTAGTTTTTGCAATTATCCAGAGCATCGATTACAACATAGACTGTCTTGAAGTTTAAGGCTTGAGCTTTGAAGAGATCGAAATACTCGAACGGGCGGAGAGAATTCGTTCCTTGCAAAGACAAATCGAACGCCTCTTGCAGCTCGTTGGCAATATTGTCAGGTGCGCTTTGATGTAGAAGTTGATGGAGTAGTGATGCCCATAGAGAGGTTACGGAAATCTGATCAGCATCTCCTTCCTGGAAATAGAAGTAAACGCAAGCCATAGCCGTCCGCTCATCGACTCTTTTCTCCGTTGATTGGATAATACCAGACCTGCTTATGTTAGCGGCAAGGAGGTACGACTTCATACCCTTACATACAGCAGTATTGATTTGCCAGATCCCACTAGAAAAGCAATCAGATGAGACCACTTAATTGGAAAGATCTACTAACAGCGTCCTTGAATAGCTAGATATCTATTCCCGATCTCTTCTTGCTGCCAAACCTGGACCTCTTTAGTCTTCAGGATCCACTCTCCGGTGTTCGGTGCAGTCTGTTTAAGAAGCTCTCGTTGTCGACTCCTGCAGTCAGCTAAACGACAATGCGGTTGACCTACGAGCCATTTGATAATGGAAGACACTTTTGACGATAATCAGTATGCGAAATTGTCCTACATTGGAGAGGTGCAATACCGGAATTCTCCCCACTTTCATGGTTTTCGATATTTGCAAATGTACGCCGCATAGACGGCATACCCCGTTCAATGTCTAATTTAAACACGTTAACTATGGTCTCTCAACGGTTGTTCGTCACTTACAAAAATTGTTCCATTGACGGTGGTCATTGTGAAGATTTCCTCCGCTACTGGCAACATTCTGATCTCCTTGGCCGTCGGCGAGGAACTGGTTGCCTTGACCCTTGTTATTCGCCTCTGTACGAGGCCTGTTCTGCTGCGAAGGTGGTCGGCTCATTCCGAAGATAATTGATCGTTTCTGCTTCCAATATATGACTTGAACGTATCCAGCTAGGAAAATTGACCAGCTTCATTATCCTTTTCTTCTTCAATGGTTCGCCCCCAACGGTGGTGCGAAATCAGGCTGAGCACCACACCATCAGGCCACCCATGTTCAGCCCCCAAAGAGCCACATCCTAGTCATGAAACAGAAATGGTGACCGGTCTGGAGGAATAGGACTGGTCTGCTTACTGTCATCACAGCCTAATGATTTGTTGTCAAATCAAATCAACCTGGCGCCACCGGCGCCGCCGCTTTTTTCTGGATTGGTCGGCCTACACTCAGCCGTCGCCCACGAGCGGCGAGGCATATTGTTTGGCTTGCTTACCAACAGGCCCATGGCTCACCCTGGTTTTCAGCCAAGATTCGGATCCCATTTCCTCCGAGCCTCGCGTCATGGATGGGTGATAAGGTTGCATGCAATTGCGTGTAGCGAGCGATTTAATGACAATCCCATCTTTTAATTCTGTCTCGCTGTTCCAAGTGTACCTTATTTCAGCGGTCAGCTTCTTGCGATACTGCCGTCGGGAATGCTCCTTCACCAATCTGAACTTCAATAATGCCTGATCCTGTCCCAGAAAACGAATCTGCTCGTAGTTCGAGATATTCAGAGTCACCGGCAACGTATTTCCGCTACAGACAACGTATTCCTGTCGACAGAGCCCGTAACGTTAGCTTTCGCGATAGCGACACTTCGGGTGACGAATTCATTGATATCGACGTTTCCAGAAATTCCCATAGTCGAAAGTATTCACCGCCACCGCCACCCCGCAACGCTCCTAGAGCAGGGGATTCATCAATTCCACGACTGTCACGCACTTCAAGCCATCTCGATCAACCATTAGTACCCAAGCGAGGATATATACCGCTTCCAAACAGGCCCGAATCAGAGCCCAATAGGCACTCATCGTCAAACCGCACCTCATCGCCGCCCAAACCCGCGCCAAATATTCATTATCCTCGAGTACCAGACATGAGTAGGCCAAGGCCAACTTCTCCCGAACCTGGATCTCCTCGGTACCGCGAATCCCGTTCCAACTCTTACCTTGGGCAAACACCGAATCACCGTTATGTGCCTATGAGAGAGAGGGACTCGAGGACTTACTCTCCGTCACCACCGCCTCAGCGCGACCGTCAAAGCTCTCATTATGTGATAAGGGAGGTAGAAACGAGAACCTACTCTCCATCGCCCCCACCGTCTAATCGTCGGGATACCTATCACCCCGACATATTGCGATTGGAAGCTGAGCTCGAGCGATATAGAGCGAGGGAGGACAATCTTCAATTCGCTCAACAACAAGAACTAAGAGAGGCACAGATTCGAAAGGAAGTTGAGGAGAACTATAAAGTTCAGCTTGAAGAACGAAAACGTGTTCGAGAGGAGGCTAAAAAAGAACTGGAACAAACAAGACTTGAGGCAGAGAAGATTGCAAGGGAGAAGCTAGAAGTAGAACGCAAAGCCGAAGAAGCTGTACGTAAGCGAGAAGAAGAACAAGCTAAACGATTGGAACAGGAGATCAGGCTCAAGGTCGAGGCCGAGAAGGAAGCAGAGGAAGCGGAGAAAAGAGCCAGGGCTCAGATGGAAGATAATCTGGAACGGTTGATGAAGACAAAGATGGTAGAGAAGTTTGATGATCTTTTAGAAACGGCCAAAGGAAGGCTACAAATTGCCGACAGGTCAAGTCCATCTCCACGATCACCTCGCAAACCAGGAACACGCGAAACGTCGAGGTATGAAACTTCTGACGTATATACCATCAATGGTGAGGATATGGACCAGTCATCGCAGCCTAGGCCCAGCAAGTCGACTGGCCGTTCCTATGTCACTTCTTCATATAAGCCTGAGAAGAACACTCTACCCACTAGCGAAGATGAGTGGGAGAAGGTCCCTAGTGCCGTTCCTTTGCAGGTTCCTGACCCGCCGACCTTTGAATTCGAGACCGAGGATGATGAGGACATCCCACATGCAGACTTTTCACGAAGACACTGGCCCCGATCATATCGCGATGCAAGCTCCCGGTCTAGGGGCAGAACGCGACATCGCAGTCAAGCAAGCGGAACATCACGCTATTCGCATCAATCTCATGAGTTACAGAGTCCTATGTCCCCGGACCTGGTTCAGCAGCTTGCTCATGCCGTTGCTGATATTTTGAGGGGACCTGACTATGCCGATGTGATGTCTCAACGATCTGGCTATACCGAGCCGCCTCGAGGCTACTCTTCGCGAGATCCAGGGCGCTCACTCGACCCTCGTGCTTATTCTGACCGCGGAGACTACGACAATGACAATAGAACACGCAGCCACGATGGAGACGAGAGAGAGAGGCAGCAGCACATCACCAGAGCCAGAGGGGCAATCAGCTCGTTTAACAAAGAGTTCGATAGGACGCCATCCATACCAAGACTCCAGACATTGCCAGCAGGAGATGACAAGCCACTTATGGCAGGCCCAGAGACCTCCCGCCTCGGCGAAGGAAGTCACTCAGCCAACGACAATGACAATGCATGGGTAGGAGTCAGCGAGGTCAGGATATCCGTATCAGATACCCAAGGGCTCAGAACCGATGCAGTAGAGGAAAAGGGGTACCGAGATGGAGATAGGACGGATATAACTAGTAGTGGGTCAATGACACAGGTTAATTCCGAGATTTCAGCTGGTGGGTCTAAGCTGGGAGGACGCAAAACACCACCGTCTGTGAAGGCCTACGAACCAGGGAAAGATGAGAACGTCACAGGGGGTTTATTGAAGACGGAAACTGCGAAGGAACTATATCACAGGACTATCGGTCGTGGAAAAGGACATAACCATACGACAAACTCCTACGGGAGCAGAGCGAGGTCCTGGCCACGAACGGATGCCTCAGACGTGGAGTGACCAGGCGCATTGGTGGGAAGGTTTACTTGATAGCTTACTTTAAATGCAAGATCGATCAGATAAGGTCTATCAGGATATCTACACTTTCCACAGAGAATGATGACTCATTTGCCCACACATGACCTCTTTTTGCCCTGCTATATACATAAGGTTTGGGCACGGCATATAAATGCACGGTCAGTCATACCGTCGATTTATGTTGCTGCTGTAATCACCTCTGTAACCAACCTGACTATTTTGTATAGAAGATAGTAGAAAGATACGTTACGGCTCGCCACGTTCTCTTGAGGCCTTGTTGGATGTACAGCTTGATAAACTTTCACCAACAAAAGCAACACCCTCATGACCCCATCTGACAAGGTTTCTGAACATCTTTACACTTTTAGCAAAGCATGACAGCGCCTCTGCTTCCACGGAACCTTCTCCTTTTTACCCTGCCTCAAGATAGACTTTCTACTCTCCGTAAGATATAAATGACCTGCCTGTCCTCTTTCTTCCGTTCACCATCTCTTGCTTCAGTCACTAAATCATCACCCGCAAATTATAATGCCCCTCAACCCAAGAGTCAATAACAGATGTACATAGTCGTCTGAAGCAGTTACCAACCCACCAACATGGTTCGACATCCCCGGTAGCGACCTTGTCGGCCAAAGAGCGAGGAGCCCATTGCGTCTGCCAACACTACTGCGAGCGATATCAGTGAACATTAAACACAGAGAAACTCGTCGTCCATTGGGCAGCGATGGATCCAACCGCATCATGCTCTCGGATCAGCGAGCTATTTCGATTATCATTTTAACACAGCATTTTGCAACAGGCTGTTATAGTTTGCATAGGTTCATTTAATTCGGCCCTGAAGAAATGACTCACAGAGTAACTTAATTAGGTCATCTTTGTCGCGTGGCATATCCAAAATTGCATCAACAAAACTCTCCTAGACTAGGGTACTGCCCATCCATTAGACTTTCCCAGGTGTATATATCACCGCTCTCGCACCCTGAAGCACTCGCAGAACTCAACTCTTCCACCACTCGTTTCCAGAAGCATTTGAGGGATTACCGCACATACAATCACCTCAACTCCCCAAAACGACCGCGCAAACGAAAATCCAGCAAGCTGCGCTGAACAGCGCGAAGCATTACCTGAATATCGGCTCGCCGAGACCAGCTATTTGTGCTTCGACATCCAGTTCTCTCGCACCAGCGACCGAAATGTCTTCTCCCGAAAAGAACCGTCTTGAATGTCTCCCAACTTTAGTGCAGAACCCGATCATCGTTCATCTCGGGACAAAGCGGAGCCTCGGATGTCTCTTCCAAGCCTACCCGTATATGCGCGTTGATTCTGATGAGTACGAGGCCACTACCTTGGAACAAATCCTACGTTGCCTTATCCCCGACGACAAAGAAGAGAATATCATCAAAGACATCTTGCTGATGTTCGATATGAAGGCCTTACGAAATCTCAATTTTTCATTGGCCGAAATGCTGACATACCGAGAACGAAGGACGCTATCAAATCCACCTGATCTTGGTCAACTTCGTGTGGTTTACTCCCTAATTAACCGGTACATCGTTCTCATCGAAGACTATTTGTCAAAGGCCACGAGCCAATATCCACCTCGTGCCTACATGGGTGTTCCAGACCTCAGCTTGGGAACTGGAAGCACGTTCAAGGGTAAAGCACTGGATACTAAGCTCGTGCCCTTTACGAGCTTGAGGTGGTCGGAGAGGCATCGTCTCATGCGCGCCTTTGTCCGGTACGAGCTGGTCTGCAGGATCTACCGTGCCTTTCCTCCGCCAACCACACAACAGTTCCATCTCGAAGTCCGTCTATTCAACGCATTCGACACAGGACCTGATGCGGTTCAGCAACTAGTATTCACTTCCGTACACGATTACTGCAGAACACTGTATGGCGCCGTGTTTGCGCATATTGGCGACGCATGGTTGCCAGATCCACCGAGTCTATGCCCTGGCGATCCTAAAAGCACTAGAAAGGGTCATCGCAGGCTGTTGTTTCCCGATAGCATGTACTTTGATGCAGATGAGTACTTGAAGGATTTACCGCTTGGTACAGATTATGACCCTACAGTCATCGACAGACTGGCCTGTTGTGGGTTAGATCTTATCACCATCTTTCTTACCATTCTGAAGGTAGAGAGAGGTCGAAAAGATCGTACCATATCGTGGCTTAAAGGACTAATAATGAGATCCGAGGTGTTTCTGCCATGGATCTACGAGTTCGACCAGGCTCAGTACGACAGGCGCACGAGCCTAGACTCTTGGGTCTCAACCCAGATAGGCGCAGCCAACCCAGAATCCCGTTCATTGCCCCCTTCCATAGCCTCAAACTCTCGAGTCCATGCATATTCCGGAACCAAAGCTATGAAGCCTTGGGCGAAGGCATACGTGCGTCAAGCCCAAATATATCGACAAAGAGCATGGGGCCTCCTCGACGACAAGAGACTGTTTGCCAATGCAGCTCGTCCCTGGGCGACATATCGACAAATCCATAAACTCGAGACTATGAACGAACGGGATGCCTCTGATGAGCGCGAGTTTGCGAGGCTTGGACCAAATGATTCTCTCCAGTATTTGACTCGGCTGAGCGAGTTTCAAGAGCGGAAAAAACGAAGATCACAACTTTGGCAAGAGTTTTGGGCAGGGAAACGGTCTCACGAGCCATTTTTGTGGATACAAAAAGCACAATCCGGCACAGCAGGATCCAGACAACCGCAGGTAGCTTGGAGCTACTAAGGTCAATGTCCGTGTCGATGGGGAACATAGCATTAAGTAACATTGTCTCCGCTCTCGTTATCTATGAAGTATCGTACAAAGAAAAAGGAAGAACGAAACAGGAAAGGAAAGAAAAAAGACTGTCGTACTTCTTTTCCAACAAGGAGTCCTTTCTCAGCTTATGGCATGTGGATTCCTCCATCGACAGGAATGACTTGCCCAGTCATGAAACTAGACCCAGGGCTTGCAACAAACAAAACAGCATCAGCAATCTCCTGCGGTGTACCCTCCCTCTTATCAACCTGATGACTCCTCAAAATCTCGCCAATCGGGGTACCCTCCATAGTCATATCCGTAGCAGTAGGACCGGGCGAAACAACATTGATAGTGATGCCCTTGCCCGCCAACTCGCCGGCCATAGCAGTCGACATGAAAGTCAACGCAGCCTTGGAAGTTCCGTACACAGTCAAGGGAGAAATGCCCAACTTGCCTGCGATGCTGCCGATGTTGATGATGCGGCCGCCGCGGGGCATGTGAGGAAGAGCAGCTTGGATGAGGAGGAATGGACCCCGGACATTGGTGCGAAAGATGTCGTCCCAAGCTGTTGCTGGTACAGCGGCAATTTCGGGGTGGAATGTTGCTTGGCCTGCGTTATTGACAACGATGTCAATTGTTTTGGTGTTTAGTCCTTCAAGAGTCGCTTTGACGATATCTGTTCCGAAGGACTCAGATGACGAATCCGCTTTGACAGCAATCGCTTGGACTCCGAGTTTCTTGATTTCTTGGACGACCTTTTCGGCACCCTCAGAACTAGAAGCATAGTGGACGACGATCTGAGACTGTTAGTATCGGATTGGCGATCAAAAGAGAAGGGACTTACGTTGGCACCGTGCTTGGCAAGAGAAAGAGCTGTTGCAGCGCCAATGCCGTTGAGCTTGGAAGAACCTGTGACAATGGCAGTCTTGCCGGCGAGGTACTGTTCCGAAGACATATTGGTGGTGTTTTTGGTATTGTTCTGACGGGTTATGTTTGCTGTGTTGAGAATGTTGAGAGTGAAAAGGATGTTTGACTGTGATGATAAGAATGGAAACCAGATTCTCTATGCCATTTATCTTTATATATACATATTTATTCTACTTCACGATGGCTCTTATGTTGTTGAAATGTGCGTGCATAACTAACACGAAGCTCCACTTCCAGGATTGGAAATCCTTCCAAGGTCCTGATAATCCGTAATCATTACGATTGGTCACTTGGGTAAACAACACGGAAGCCAAGACGGAGGTGGGTCCTAGAGGACATTCTACAATCGGTATAGCGTCTGATATGCAAGGGGACGTCAAACGGCAAACACGGCAAAGGATGCATTTCTTAATGGCTTTCAGCATCCGATACAAAATACTTTTCCATGGGCGGTGTTTTCGACTTTGATCGGGTACAGATTCACAGGCAGAAGTGGGCGGAGGATCAGGTACCCTGAAGTCAATGGGACTGTTCTCAGCTTCTGATTGGCTTGTCATCTGCTCGGAGGGTTAAGACTTCCGAGATGCGAAAATCCTTTCGTGGCTCGGACTCTTCTCTGAAGGTCATTCAATCTAATTGGCTATGCACGATCCTTCTGGAATAATTGACACTGCGGACTCCGAGGAGAATTCGCTTATAGGTGCACTGTTCGCGCAGCCATATCCTTAGCTTTACCATCGTTCACAATAATGGATCGTTTTCTTGCCTATGCACTGGTAAAGCGGAAGCTGTTCGGAAGGTCTACATTAGCGTACCTTGATGCTGACAGCAAAATTGTTGCATTGAGACGGACTGGTTTCTAACGGTGCCGTGGTGCATCCAAAAAGGACGTAAAGCAAGGAGTTACATGCTGGGAGTCTTGCTGACAACAGCATTGTCTGCTGGCAATTGGGTGACGCTGTGCCGACACCCGCGTAAGTGGGTATGGTCTCTGTAAGCGGGCTTTACAAAGCACTATCGCTTAGCAATTGAGGGTCATTGGGGATAACGCTAAGCCTTACACGCAACCCGGCCATTGTGGCTTATCTCTGTCAGCGTCAGTGGACTCACATGTCCGGAGTGTCAACATGCTAAAAGGAGGATAGCGGCTACGTTATGGAGATGGAAATATGATGGGAATAGTCTTCTAGCTTCCGTGATTGGAAATAAGCTTTAGTGCACGACTAAGCAGTGTGTTGCCAGTGATGGCTTCAATGAGCGACAGATTTTATAAAACGAGCTGGAACATCTGAAGTGATTGCTATTCTTTCTTTCATCTCAACATCCAACTATCTCAACCACAAACTTCTACGCTTCCACTCTACAATCAACTCATCCAAGAACAGAAAAACGTATCCAGGATGCCTTCAGTAATCGTTTTCGGTGCATCTGGCTTCGTGGGCGGTACGTTCAGGCCTCCAGTGTACTACAATTCTTACTAACAATCCGATCAGCTCCCTACACTCGAGCCCTCAAGCAGGCCCACCCAGACTGGCAGATAACGGCTTACGTCCGAAGCACCAACCCCGACCTCAAAACCACACTGAATGTTGACCGGATTATCACCGGCGACTTCACGGATTTCGAAAAAGTCAAAGCCGCCGGCGCAGAGCACGACATCGCCGTCAACGCTGGCAACTCCTTCACCTCTGAGCCCGTCGCCGCTATCATCGCCGGCCAGCAATCCCGTGCAACCAGAGGCCAGGTGATTCACATTAGCGGCGCAGGTAACTTCATCGACTTTGGAACATCGGGAAATTTCAACTCAGAGAGTAAAGTCTGGAATGATGTGAATGAGGATGATATCCGGGCTATTCATAAGGATATGTTTAATGGACAATCTGATACGCTTGTTCTGCAAGCCGAGGGTATCGATACCTATATTGTTTGCCCTTCAGTTGTTTACGGCGGTGCTAGTGCTGGGGTGAAGACCATGGGTGTTGGGTATAATCTCCTCACTGGCAATGCCAAGCCACTTGGGTATGTTCCTTATGTCGGTGATGGAACAGCCATTCTGAGCACGGTATGTTCGTCCCACCCTATAGCTTACAAACTTATACTGATTATACAGACCCACGTCCTAGACCTCGTTAACTTTCTCATCAAGATCTCTGATGTTGCAGCTCAAGGTCTAGCGGAAGGAACACCATACAGTCGATACTACATGCTTGAAACGAGCCGTGTCGCGTGGAAGGATTTGGCAACTCAACTTGCCAGGGCCATGCACGCACGAGGTATCTTCCCAAGCCCGGAACCCAGGAATGTTCCTTTTGAAGAGGCTGGTGAAGGTGAGGTCAAGCATCTCGTTGCGGCGAACATGCTTATCAAGGGAGATCGTGCTGCGGCTATGGGTTATAAGGCAAGGCATCCTAGCATCTTGGAACAGATCCATGAGGACCTCAAGGATGTACCCATGTAGCCTGGGTACGTTCATGATTGTAAGGAGACTTGGAAGAGTTCTATAAAGCTGCCTTATGTAGTCTAACGAGTACATAATTAGGTCAACATCGAGAAGCCTACGATTGAAGCTTATTCTCATCATGACCCAGTGATGTCCACTGTCCCTTCTCCACATCTTCTCGAATCTTGTCTGCGACATCAGGAGACGCCTCGCCAAAGTGACCCGTATCATCCAACCACTTTTTCTCTTCATCTGTGCTGACCCTTCCAAGAATGGCATTCCGGTATGGATACCGACAGAATCGCTTGATGATAGGCCAATGAGAATCCAGAATCATGCACCACCAGAAAGTCCAGTTCGTGATACTGATACTAGACTCACCCTCATCGAGTGGCGGGCCTTTGACAACCTCGCGGAGGAAGAGAAGATCGTCCGTCAAAGTAATATCTCTCATTTCTCGGTAAGAGTCTTTCTTCCCAATTTGATGCTCAACAGCTTGACGTAATTCTTCTGACAGGTCCAGTCCAATCTGCTGACTCTCCAGGTCTTCCGCATGAAGAAACGGAGCAGCCCACATGGTTTGAGTAGCAACCCAATAACTAAAGCTTGTGACACCCATATCCTGCCATCGTCGCCACTTATAGGGACGCTGTTCCTCCGGTAAAGCATACCACTGCCCAGCGAGCTGCCTTCCCAGAGGTCCAAAGTATCCAGATTGCCAACGCGCATCGACACCGGGAAACAATATCCGAGAGGCCTGGTCTAGAAGAAGTTGAAGACCAAAGCACTGTTGCGGGAAACTCTTTGCAGTAGGTGCAGGAAGAAGGGACATCAGGTCTAAGTCTGGAAGGGTTGCGTCGGGACTCAGTTGGCTGAGAGCGATAAGAGCTTGTCTGGCATTGCTTGACTTGCAGATACTCTGAAAGTGTTCCTGAGCTTCTTTGGCCTCGACGTCAGAGAAGTTGAGTTCCTCGGTTTTGGAGAACGGGAGATAGCCCTCTACGATTTGAGCTAAGAGGGCCGGAGTGATCAGTGATGTCAAGGGTTCGTGGTTGGCCATCTTGAGCGAGTGCAATTATAACAAGGTCACGTAAATGCAGCCCAAGATGACAGAAGCTTCGCGAGTTGTCAGATGGATATTAGTATTATGTATTAGCTTGAATGATGAGAGAAAGAGGGGTTGTCGAATAATAACTCGTCAGCTTACATTTGTTGCGATCATTAGTCATCAGGTCTTACTAGCCGGCCATAACAACATACCACGACTTCTCCTTGCCTTTGGTACCGTACTTCATCTCAGCTCAATTGTTCTCTCATCCGGAACACTGTTCATCCAATCCCGAAAATGAATATTTAACATTCCGATCCTCCTATACTGCTCAACAGAGTCCGAACTTTGGCCCGTTGACTCAAGGACAAGTGCATGAGCGGTCATACCACTATCATCCCCCATATACATATCAAAACTCTTTGAAGCTCCAACCAACAGGCAGGGGCAAGAGGCGTATGTTATCTTGGAGCCAGTGAAGTTATCCAAATACAGATATGTGGGTCCGCCGCCGTTGAAAGACTTGAACAAGTTGACCGTGGTCTTTCTATGACGCCTAAATCCCATCTGGGATAGATCCAGCTTCGAAAAGCTTCCCCGGAGTCTTAGCCGCCAGCTTAGTAACTGTCCTGAAGTCTCTGATCCTTTCGACGTGACATCACACTCTACAATCTCACACTTTGTTTTCCAATGACGTATATCCGTATAGAAAACGCGATGTCGGTTGGAAGCCCAGCTCCAAGACGGTACGTTGAGTTGCTGCTCATCTGTCTTCAGCTGTTTAGTCCCAGCAGGTTTTCCACTAACCCACATGAGACCTATCGTAAAGTTTGACTCCCACATGCCTGCAATATATCTTTGCTTAATCCTTTTCTGGATTATACTTGCAATTCCAGATAATGCAGGCAGTCTATCCGAATAGTACGAAAAGTCTGCGCGAGAATATTCGCTGATAAAGTCCATCCATTGACTCAGAATAATGTCAATTGGTACGTCTTCGTTATCGAGGCTCTGGAAGGTAGATAGAAAGTTCGAAGAACTGGACCTACTTCCATATGGGTCGCTGTGGTCCAATCCCTCACGATCAAGTTCAGTTGCTCTCGATCCCTGACACTCCCAGAGAATCAGGTTCGGCGCAAAGTGCAAAGTTCTCTTCGATAAGAATCTCTCTTGTAACGCCCAACCCCGAGATGCAAGGGGAGGAAATTCCATCTCAGACTTCCAACTGGGGATGAGGGATCGTAAAGTCAAATCAACATGTTGGATTCTCACGGACTTTGGGGATAATACCATATCGGATCGGAGCAAAAAAAGCCCTTCATGGGAGGATATCGCTCCAGTGGCTGAAATTGTAAGCAAGGCGTTTTGGTAATAATACCCAAATCTTTCTGCCTCATAAGACCAATCCTTTATATGCTCCATATCATCCCGACCGTTGCTCTGTAGAATACACAACGCATCAACCCATAAGTATCTAATACCCAATTTCCGTGTCAAGAGAATAGCGTCTCGGACCGTTTTGGGTAAAGCGTCCCAAGGCAAAGACTGGTGCATGGCTTGAAGATTAGATGATGTTGTCTTTGCTAGGTCAGCAGCTGGACCCCATGCGTAACTGAGAATCAAGTACTCAAGACCCAACAGGTCATGACGGGGGCTGATGAGTTTCGGCCGTTGAGTATCCAGCCCTACGTCAATCAGTCTGGTCGGTAATATTCTTTCTTGATCTGCGTCGTGCGAGGCTTTACAATGACAATGGTTTTGGCGACATTTGTGGAGCCATTCTGAAGCCATGTATGTGATCTTCTCAAGGCTCCCGGGTGCCGTGGGATCAAGAAGATCTTTGCATCTCGCTTTATAGTCGTCAAATTGCCTCGCGTCAGACTCATCAACGATAGCAGGCAATCGAAAGAATGACCTATTTCCTTCGCAACTGACAAGCAAGCAGAACACCCCAATAGCCTTTGATATATCAACAATGATTGGACTTGAATCTTCTGTGTCTGAGACGTCTGAGTCATAGTTGCGAGATTGGTATACGATCTGGCATAGCGAACAGCCTTGGTCCGCCGACGCTTTGACAGCCGCCCAATTTGGAAAGCGATTGCTTTCTATATACTCTTTGCCAGCCTTTACAAGGGACTCTTGCCAGGAAGCACACTGGGTGCAGAAGGAATCTGTCATGGCGCACAGGTGGTAGGGTGATGCCTTGGGTGATTGTAAGAAGAAAAACTTAGGTAAGAAATGTATAAATCCCGCACTTGTTTATAAACGTCAGCAGCTTAGTCATTCTCAGACCTGTGTTAGAACAACAAAGAGCCTTCTCTATATTACTATTTAAAAGACTTTACAATGTTTTTATGCAGACTATTACTTAACAAACTTTTATCCCGACTCTAGACTTAACCTCTCGCGGCAGGTTGGAGCTTAGGCCTATGTCAGTTGAAGTTGCTCACAGTCAATGAACTCTAGTTGTCGCTAACACACCTCTGACCAACTAATAAGTCTCGAGTGAGATATCTTTGAGAGGCTCAGACCAAAAAGGAAAGAGACTGACATGCACAAAAATGCGGACTATTATGATGATGCTAATAATTGTTTAATAACACCGATTCTATCAGAAACCAGTGCCTGCACAGTTACTATGGATCCCGATTTAGCGCTAATAGAACAGGTATAGCGTCACCAATCAAGGGAAGAGTGCGGGGTAGAAGCTAGTCTAGTGCAGTGGCAGCGAGAGCTATAGGTTACATGTCTCCCAAATTTCCGAAATTTCCATACCACACCTCCATGTCCATCTCCCTCGCCGACCGTAATGTCTTACCCACTTGATAGAGAAGATGCCGAATCAACAATCCAAGACCCAGGAGCGACTCCACGGTCATTCAAAGCTTGCGCAACCTGTCGGGCCCGAAAGGTCCGATGTATCATAGAGGACCGCAGGCCCGGTAGTAAATGCATCCAATGCCTCAAGTGAGTATATCGAGTTACCTGCGGACGACTATCAGGGCTGAATTTCATCACCAGGGATTCGCGTGATTGTATCTTTGAGCCAAAGAAACGCACTTATGATACAAGTACGCGTACGAAACGGGCTCGCGAAAAACGAGCCCGTCTTTCTACTATGGAGACGTCGCTTCCACCAGAAACGAGTGTCCGTTTCTTCATTGCTTCTCAATCTAGCATTGCTGATACTAACACGTTGCCCAATAGCCTCATGATGAGTTGAACATTCGTACCTCGGCCGATGCCCTTTTATACCTGTCAGGCGCGTCAACGCGGCACAATGACGATGCAGCCTTACGCTCCAACCTGGGGCAGGACATCTCTACATCCGCCATTAACCAGACTCCTTCGACTCACAACAACGACGATGTCGCCACATTAAGCGCAACCGATGGTCATAGTACCTCAGCCCGAGCCCAATCGCCTCCCTCTCCGTGCGACAACCCACACATCCAAGATTCATTGTCAACTTTCCGATGCAGACTATTCTACGAACATATCATCACGCCCAACGAGGCGTTATCCCTGATCTCCTTTTTCTTCCGAAATCTCTATCCGTTCTTCCCTTTCCTTCCAGATGTCTACTATACCTGCTTCACGAGAGCAAATCCCGATCCCGATCAACTACGCTCTCTGTTCGAGGATGATGACATCCTTCTTGGGTGTATAATCTCTGTCTCTAGTAGATATTGCCATCTTCCCAAGTGCGCTGTGGGTGGCTATGAAAGAAGCTGTGATATCCATAATTCCTCTTGGCAATGGACGAGACAGCAAGTTTCGAGGGTCGTGTTTGATGGAGTGAGGCCAAGATCTGTTCTGTCTGTTGTTGAGACACTGTTGATGCTGGCTGAGTGGCTGCCCAAGCCCATCCACGCAATGGTCGAGAACAACAGCCAACAGCTTGGTAACCCGGCCGTGCGAGAATCTTCTAGCAAATTTGTTAGCGACGTCATTCTACAGCCTGCTTTTAGGACTGACCAAGTATCATGGTGAATAGGCAGCTTTTCTCCTGACGAAGATACATATTGACTGTGACCAGGACCTATGTCGGCAATGCCTTTCTTCTTCTACGATCCATCGCCCCGAACCGGAGAATATGTCCTGTTACCAAGAGCTCCAACCGTTATCTCGTAACCTTGTTCAGCTGCTTGATCATGTCGCAATCTCTCGGCCGTCGTCTGAGTCGCCCAGGACTCATGACCTTTGACGACGTGGACCTCGGCCAGATCTCCAAGGCCTTTCGCGAACGCAATGAGAGACTCGCCGTCTCAAGTAGGGAAACGGGAATTGATCTTGATCACAGCTTGGGTACATCTGATCGCCCGCACAATGCATTTGTTGAGTTGATGAAGCTTCTTGCTCAGGCACAACATGTCCTGCATCCGCCTACATGTGATGGGATCGTCGAGCCAAAGCCCGAGGCGTTCGAAATGCCGTCGCGTCTTATCACCCTGCTGCAACACTTCGACACATTGAATAATGGCTGGAGATCCCAGTGTATTGATTTGATAGAATGTCAGTACACCTCTGCTTGAGAATTGCTAAATACTAATCAGACCTTGTAGCCAGAGACAGCGGTATGTCAGACTTATCGCGACTGATTCTTCAGCTCGACTTCGATTACCTTCGGCTTTACGAGTTCTCTATCGCCCTCGGAACCTATCTAAAACTACCAGACGGCCAAAGAGACAGCTTCATAGGCACAGGTCGAAACCTTACCGATGCATTTGACAATGATTGGGAATTCGCATCAAATTCCTTTGCTTACTATGTAGAGCAATCCATCGATGCAGCCGAAGGTTTGCTCCGTGTGCTTTTGTATGTCCATTCTCCGCAGAGAAAAGGCTCGCTGCGATACGCGAGCTCGCGATACTATATGAAGATTGTATTTGCTGCAGTCTACCTCATCCAGGTATTTTGGCCTTTTCCTGGCAGGTGAATTTAAACAGTAACTAAAATGAAATCGTCAGGTTCTCCGGACGAACATACCAAGTGAAGCATACCGAACAATCCTTATAGAGACCCTGAAGGATGCTGTCGTTACTTTGGAAGGCTGTAGCATAGATGCAGCCCACCCAGCACTTCGCTACTCTATCCTACTTCGTGGTCTTATGAGAGACATTCAGCAACCTAATATGTCCCAGTCAGTTTCCATCCATTCTCTTACCATCGGACCAAGAGAGAACCGCCAGTCCCACACTCTTCTCAAAGCGCTGGGTTACCTTTCTCCAATGCCCGAGACACAACCTCAATCAAGTCTTGAAAGGTAATTATTTTCTATTGCAACCCTTGCAAGATGATTATTCTAACACCTTTTAGGGATCAATGGCAAACAGATGTCCCTAACCAACAATCATTTCCTTGGTCATCTGCGACTGGCTACAATGAGAATGAGAGATGGCCCGAGACAGATAACTCGGCGTTGGAATGGGAGAATTTCATTGCCGGGTTGGATACAGAGACCTTTCTACAGTCACTGATTGGGGCCAGTATTTTTCCCATGGTTGAATGATGACTTTAAGTTACTTCTTCCTACCGAAGAAAGAGAAAAAAAAGACTGTTTATGTAATATAT
>JABCJV010000449.1:0-39736 GCA_013184325.1 Fusarium luffae
GTCTTGTCTTGTCTTGTCTCCAGCCAGCTTAGCTACCTCTATCCCACTGTCTTAAACTCCACTTTGCACAAGAAACAGTTTCTTCCTTGGTCTTGTTTCCGTCAGTCAATTGACCATCTGCAATCAAGATCCAACTGTCTGGGCACGAGATAGCACCCGTTTAGAAACGCATGGACACCCGGGTGTCCCATGATAAAACCCCGTGAGGACATGTCAGTGTACACTAAGAACACCATCGTCCTTAAAAGGGACCAGCTAATTTCTACTGGAAGCTGCATATCATTGGATCAATTCGAGTGCTAAGCGCACGGCACATTCAACCTAATTGTTGTCATCAAAATCGGACTCGGTTATCATTCTCTTGGTCCGTATTCGTAGCTGAGGAAGAAGCCAGGCTGGCCCTTCAATGACCTTCTAATATGGCACAATGATAGTATGTTCAACCTGTAATTATAAGAGTCACAGCTTGCGTAATACGCGAGGCCTCTCTGGTTGAGCCTGTCTGATCTCTTTTTTTTTTTTTTTTTAATGAGTTGACTCGACATCAACAAGGATCATTGCTAAGGTGCCCATCATGATTCCCCGCTTCTAGCCATAGCACTGTACCTACTGTAGAACAGCTAACAAATCGCATCTTGCCAGTAAATAAGGCAGGCAAGCCAAGGCACGTCAAGTAAATTTGAGAGACATGCATATTAAATTCAGTCGGGTCAAAATATACAGTCTAGGGCATTTTGATACACAAATTCCAAAAAGAGTTGCATCATCTCCATCCGCCGCCTTGTGTCAATCAGTGTCGGTGTGTTCAGGACCCCTAAACTGGATTTACAACTGTATGCATCAAAATCGAGTATCTCCAGATGGAGATTCATTAGGTACCTACCTAGACTACACGTCCTGGAACTGGGACTGGGACTGTGCGATCGTGGACCGGTCTGCGAGAAGCGGGATGCGGATGTGCATAAGGGCCGATACGTGCGCGACCGGATCTGCTACTGTACGGAGTGTATGCGGTAAGCAGCCAACCGCCGTGTGCGAATTCCAACTCAACCGCACTGTCTCGCGCCGACAACTGCCCCACCTAAATTACGGCCCTTGTATGGATCTTAGGCAGCCCGGCCAAACCACCTGTAGCCTGTAGGTACCTACAGTGCAGCAAGCCAGCCCCCGCCACAGAATGCATCTCCAAGCACCTATGGAACTAAACCAAACCACACCATCCCTTCCATACAACCCAAGACTCCACGTTCACGTACGCACACGCACGCACGCACATACTTTCCCACAATCGATTCATCTTATCTCGGAAAGGCCTTGGAACCAGACTGAACAGGGAAAAGAAGCAAGTCCAACACTCCCGTCCCTCTCTAGAGAAGAAAGCACCGCTATCTGCAGTGCCAACCATCCTACTGTACTAGGCTACGGCCCACAACCTCCAATGAAGTAGGCTAAGGTACCTAGCCAATCCACTTTCTCTTACCCAAGAGACAAGCCTCTAGTAGCCCAGACCGTCTGGCGCATCCATTAACCATCTCTCTTGCCTCTCATCCATCTCATCTCGTAAGGCCCGGTTTGGTTTCTATTCAATCCCTCCCCATCCCGTCTATACCTATCCAACTTCTCCAACAATCGAGTATTATCATCATCTCCTTACTCATACGACAATCCACCACGCACGCCTTTTCTCCTGCGAACCACGCATCTCGACCAGGGGTACGTACTGGTATCTGACAGCAACGAGACGACCCTGACCGTCCCGTCTCGTTTTTGCACTGACCGACCGGGTCCTTGACTGGACATCTGCCCGCCGCTGCGTTTCGTTTGTGTTCGCGTGCTCTAGGGGTTCTCATCCATATTGGACTCCCGCCCCAACAACTACGCATTTCTCGTTATCGACTCGAAACCCATATTCACCAGCAACCAATCTTTTCTCGACCAAAAAAACAACCCTTCGGATTTCTGCCCACGACTAGCATTGCCGTGCACATACAAAATTGAATTGAAACTGCTTGTGTCAATGCCTTGAACGTCCCCCACGACCTTCCCCGCGATACCTACAGTACCTGATTTGCGACGCCAATTTCAATTGCACCCGCCTGATCACCACTTCGTCCCCTTCGTCTTTCGGCGCCTACGGGACGATCCAGCATTCATCCGCTGGTCATGACACCCGCTCCTACCGGCCGCCGCAGCCCTGTCATCGTAGGTGATACTATGTCGGGCGGCGATTACAACAATTTTTCTTCCGACGGGGATTTGGCTGATTTTATCGACATCGACTTCAACTCTAATAGCCCAGACACCCTTCAAACAATGGAGTCGCTTGGCGGCTCGGAGACCAAAGGATTTCTTGCGCCCTCCGACTTGACATCAACAGCTTTTCCCGACTCTCCAAACGGCTCCTCGTATCAAGATTCATCATCGGAGTCGGCTTCTTCCAAACGCACCACTAGTCGGACTTCATCCAAGGCGGCCATGAACCCGGCCGACATAATGGCGGATGAGGACGATGTCAACATGGAATGGAACCAGCCTGGTTATTCCACATATGATGATGAACCAACCTACGCATACAATGAAACAGCTCTGGAAAGTTTATACAACATTAACGATCATAGCGATGCTCTATTCGACCCCCCTTATGCTTTCGACACTGCATCTAGCAGCCCCAACGGCGAAAACTCAGTCACATCACCTCCGATGCCCACGATCAATCCACATAGTTTCGGTAAAGATGCAACGCCAAAAAGGAAAAAACCACAAGGTCATCAAAAAGCTTCATCAGTATGTTCCTGCATTTAAAGATCAGCAAACATGAATCGCCGACTAACAAACTCGAAGCAATACTCTGTCTCTTCTGCAATGAATGCGTTAAAAACAACTACATCGCGTGAAGTCTCGCCCATGTCTAATACCATGGTCATGAGCCAAGATCACTCCCCAGCAGCCATCTTCAATTCGCCCTCACCTCACAACTCTATGGATTTCTCGAGGGTTATGGCTGGAGCAGCACCGGGATGGCCAAGCAGAAACGACGTGGTGACACATCCTGCGCCCGATGGCTTGCCCATGCAGTTTGTCGGTCAAATGAGCCAGCCTATGCCTATGCCTCATCATTTACCCATGCCCGCGCCATACAATTTTACTGGGCAATACAGTTTGAAGATTCTTCCTACGCCTCTCAAGTCGCGGGTCGAGACTCAAATTCCGATACATATGGTTCTATCCCCAATGCCCCCCGGCGTTACAAAGCTGCACCTGCCACCGCACACAATCTCGAAGCCCAAGTTATTGGCAAAGCCAGCACCTAAAAAGTCTCCGGAGATGCTCGAGTTATTTGTGTCTTTGGTATGCACGAGTGCCATGACACCTGGCAGAAAAGAGGCCGCACTCAAGCGTGCTGCTTCTCACCCTCAACGTTATCTTCCCGACAACGATGACGAGAATACTCCTCAAAAAGGCGGCGACGTACGTATCTGTCAAGGTTGTATAACTCGAGAGCGCAAGCGTGCCGCCAGGAAAAAGGTCAAGAAGCCTGAAGAAGAGGAGGTCTGGCAACAGGATGAGAACCATCGGGTAATTGTCTTCAACACGCAGGAAGTGAAAGACTGGCAACCTGTCCAACCTATGAACAGCATGGAGGTGTCTGCGCCTCCTAGTATCATGCAAGTGGATGCCCCAATGCGCATTGCTTGCTACTGTCGGCACCATGGCGAAAAGGTCGGGTTCAATGTTATCTTTACTATCAAGGATTGCGAGGACCGAGTTATTGCTCAAGCAATGTCAGACGCTATCATGATTACTGATGACCATAAAACTCACCCACCCGCACAGCCGCCTGTCGCTCAACAACAGATGAGCATACCCGAAGCGCCTGTACCTGGACCCGTCTCTCAAGTCCCGGCTGATGCCAGCGCTCTTCTACCACTCACTCCCAACGGGACATTTAGCATGTCACCGACCAACGGGGACCCCTCCAACATGCACAGGAATAGCCAGGCCTCATATCAATCGTCTATGTCATCCAACACGACAATGAATGGCGCCAATGGCCGTGCCCTTTCACGTCCTGCTTCACCTATTCGTGGTGGCCCGATGAAGAAGAGAAAGTCGAGCGCGTCTAGAGTTCCCAATGCATTGACTATGACACGCATGGAGACTACGCCCTCACCAGGCTCTCAGGCAGCCCAACTACCCACTGCTGCTACGTCTCCATTTACTCCTAACCTCGCTGCCTTCTCTCAGGCAGAGCCATTGTTTGGACAACAATCAATGGTCTTTTCCACTGGGCCTCCTACACCCAGCAATAACGACCAACCGGGATTCTTCAATAGCAACCGCTCCGCCAGCATGGACAACTTGGCATTGGCTCAGCCACTTTACTCGGCACCTGCTTCAGGCCACCCGAGTCGAGCTCCTAGCCCGAACGGACTTCGAAATGGCGTGGGTGCTAATCCTCAGAACCAATTTGCCCAAGATCTAAACACCAACTTGTTCACTATTCCTGTTGGCGTGAACAACCAGACGCGCGCACGTCCTGTTATCCATAGGATCATTCCCAAAGAGGGCCCCAAGACTGGTGGTGTCGAAGTTACCGTTCTTGGTGCTGCTTTCGTTCAGGGACTCGAGGTCTGGTTCGGCAATCAGAAGGCTACAACTACAACATTCTGGGGTGAATCGTCGTTGGTTTGCTTGTTGCCTCCTTCACCTGTGGCGGGGCCTGTTCCTGTCACTTTCAAACATGCGAACGCCCAGGCCTCGCAAACCTTGCCTATGAACAAGCAGACCCCCTACTTCAAATATGTCGACGACAACGAGGAAGCTCTTGTTAGGCTGGCCTTTTCTGTACTTGGAAATAAGATTTCTGGCAATATGATGGATGCTGCGGATCTGGCTCGCAGGATCCTGGGTGATACCTCATCAGCTTGGTCTGCTGGTTCTTCCATGGGCAATTCTTCGGGCGGACAGATGTTTAGCCATGCTCCCTATGCTCATCTCGAATCACAGCTTCTCAAGTGCTTGGATCTTATTGATCTAGATGACAGCCAGCACAAAGCTCGTCTGGATCTCCAAGGATCGACCGGCCACACCATGCTTCATCATGCTTGCTCACTGGGTTACCATCGTTTTGTCGCCGCTTTGCTGGCCAGAAGTGCCAGCCCTGATACCCAGGATAAGGGTGGTTTCACTCCTCTGCACATCGCCGCGATTCATAACCATGCCGAGATTGTGCGGAGATTAATGCTACACGGAGCTGACCCAACGATTAGAAGCGTATCCGGTCTTACTGCCGCCGATATAGCCCAGTCGCGTGGTGTCTTACGCACTATCCGCCGTTCTGAACGTCACATTCGCTCTCGCAGCAGTGGTGGATCGCTGCATAGCCGAGCTAGCAGTGCCACATCTCTTCGATCATTCTGGGAGCCTATGACCAAGGTTCACACTTATGACGAACCTATCTCACCCGACTCGAGCGAAGAAAGCCCCGAGTACACGTCTGGCGATTTTGAGGATGAAGACCCTGATGAGAATGATCATCTGATCATGAGAAGACCTAGCGGCTTTAGGCAAGACCGCGAACGGCCCAACCTTCGCCGTCGAAAGACTGGCGAGTTGGATGAGGAACTGGCTCCTCCTGCAACAGCCATGGCTGCTGCATCGGCTGCATTGAAGGATCATTTCCAACAACAAATTCACCAGTTCCAGCAGTCCATTGCTGTGCAGTTCCAGAACCTACCGCACTTCCCTCAGATGCCCGCATTGCCTAATATGCCCGACTACCAAGCACCATTCATGCGACGGGTCCAGCAGTTCATGCCAGGAATGGCAGCGCCTCGACCTGAAGGCGAGCAGCCTCAGCGTTGGTGGGACTCAGCAATCAAGGCAACTGCGTCAGCGCCTCCAGCCTATGACGAGATTTACCCTCGCGAGGATCTTGACCGAAAGCAAGCGTCTGCCGCCCGAGCGGCTGTGGAGGCCGAGGCCGACCAGAAATGCGCGGCTCTGTTCGACCAGCCTACAACCACAGAAATCGGGCCTGCGCCAATTGAGGTTACTGAAGTTACTGAGGTTTCCGAGGTCACTGAGATTTCTGAGTTCAAGACAGGAGAACCAGAAGTTCTCAAGATTGGCCGCAAGAACGCCATCACCAAGGAGCAGCAGGAGCAATTCCGCCGAGCACATGAAGTAAAGATGAAGAGAATTAGCAGTGACCACAATCTGTTCTTCATCTGGGTAAGTCACATTGCACGTAACCTTAAGCTCAACCTTCAACTAACCAACTTTGCAGATTCCTCTGCTACTCGTCATGATTGGCGCAATGTTGTACAGCTATTTCCCTTGGCTTTTCACGTTCGCCTGGGCATTTGCTCGATCACTATACCACAGCGGACTCAGCAAGACTCAGCAGCTTATTCAACACAATCTTCCGGACCATGTTGAAAGAGTCGTCGAAGTCTGACACGATTTTATGACGTTGTTTCTCGACACTTTTTGCATAAATCCCTGGCGTACCTTTTTTTACTCTTCTACGTTTACGGATTCGGCGTCTATTATTACATGTTTTGATTTTTGACGACCGATATTTGTTGTTTGTTTTTCATGCTCTTACTCGCTTGAACCTCGTCGGATCGAGGCTGAGCGTATATAGAGCGTTTCTGGGAGAAGACTTTATATGCGGACAAGTCGTGTTGGGACGGTGTTTCCTGGGGTGAATACGAATGGGCAATAGAGGATCTGTATGGGATTGACTTTTTTCTTGTAAGCAGTTGAGCTGAAGTTTCTTGTAAAGCCGATCAGGGAATACGATGTTTTTGTGTTTTTCCCGGTGATGGGATACAGATAGGCAGGGAATGGGTATGAATGGGTCAACGGAAGTTGTATATATAGTTATAAAGACGAGATGAATCAACAGTCTTGACAATCTCTTGTTGTTCTTTGTCTTGTGAATCGTTCTTCATACATATACTCTACACCGACAAGGCTTCATAGGCACCCAATCAACTCATATTAACTTGATATATGATTAATATAGACTAACCAAGTCACAACCAACACCTTTCACTTTTATCTGCGGAGCACATTCATGGAGGGAAAAATAATCATCAATACCATCCATCATATCAAACAAAACCCTGAACGCCCCCAAACCCAATGTAGACCTTTCGTCGCAGTTGCGCAAAGACAATGAACGTTTTCCATCACCATTCCCCTCCTCCTCCAAGACTGTCTCTCTCCCTTGCTCGTTCAAATACATAATCCCAAAGTATGAAAAAGCCCACCCTATCCAACCGTTAGAGACGGATGATAGGAGACGTCAGAAAAAAAGTTCAGTCGTGTCGCATGTCATCATGGATATCTAACAACAATTCCACCATGAAAGAAGAACCAGAAACAAAAAACAAGGTCGTGGCCGCATCATTCAAGAGTCGTCCATACGCCCGTCGCTTGCAGAGATTGTAAGCTTGATATAATGCTTTGCATCTCACCACTGCCGTTATCCGCTGTGCTGTCGTAGGTATCCTGCGTTCTGTTAAATGTCAATCATCAATGCTGAAAGAGCAAAAGCTTGTCCGTCGTTGTTAACTAATAGCGAGAACGCAAGGCCGGGGCCATGTTCTCGGCGTTGTTGTGCAAAGCAAACTTCTCGGGAATATCGGGCACCATGGGGATGCCCTTGTGAACACCCGATACACCGTGAGGCTCTTCTGCAGAGATCTTGCGCGAACGCAGGACTCGGGAATATTGAACCTCCTGCAACGGGGATCTGGACTCATCAGTGCTGTTTCTAGCAGCAGAACCAGGTCGTGAAGATGGCCCACGTTCAGAGTCGAAAGAGCTCCGACCGCCAGCCCTAGGTAGACGCCCAAGGACGCGGCGGGCAAGATTGTTATAGTCTTTGCCAGCACCAGATCCATGAGGTCCCGATACACTACGTCGAGAAGAAAGCAGGCTACGACGAGACGCAACGTTTCGCAAGCTTGGCAAGCCAATGTCTCGAGAGGAAGACTTGCGTAGCTTCTTCTTGGGAGTTGGGGGATCGCGAGCCCCGCCCTCTGCTTCGTCGTCTGAATTGGAGTCTGCTGCAGCTCGCTTAGTTCCCCTAGATGAGACACTCGCTGGCGACTGAATAGGAGAGGCTGCGCAGGAAGTCGAAGGAGTACCCGTTCTTGAGCCTCTCGTCTGCCGAGGTGGCTGGAGATAATCTCGCGACATTATGCCGGTAGGTACTGCTGGAGCAGGGGCAGCACCGAAGGGAGTCGGCGGTGGTGAGGTGCCTGCCGATAGTGGAGGAGTGAAGAACCCAGATGCAACTAGCTCGTCATAGGTGGCAGCGCCCGGGTTGCCTGGGGGTGACTGCAGTTTGAGAGGGAACCTGGTCTTTGAGGGCGACTTGGGCTCTCCAGGTGGCGTGGGTGGTTTGTGAGTAGGTACTGGAGGAACTGAACCTCCAGGCGTGGGAGCTCGAGACAGGGCATCCATGAGGTTGGCCGGAGGAGCGGCGCATTGCTGGGCTGCTTGTTGAACAGAGCCAGGTGGTGGTTGGCGAGTAGACTGGATAGCGTGAGAAGAGAAAAAGCCAGACGCCATCAGATGGTGATAATTAGCCAATATCTCTTCTCGACTAGGCATGTCGTCCCTCGGAGGGTCGATGGCAGTCTTCATATCTGGCATATCCGTCATCTGGACATCTTCTCTTTCCCTCTCTCTTCCGCGCTGGTCATCCTGATCACGCTTGCGACTCCGCGACCTCTTCCTGGACCCTTTGTCATCTTCGTTGTCCCTCCTAAATCCCAATCGGCCTCGAACTTCATCCCAAACTTGGCCTAGGAGCCTTCCCTTCTTGACCTGTTTGTCGGAGAAGTCATCGCTCATCGGCCGAGTGGTGTTGGATTTGATATGTGTAAGAGCAGGTCGCTCAAGGGCGGCGAGCTCTTCGGGACCCAGAAATTGAACCGGCGGTGCAGCAGAAGTCCTGTCGTTCATAGAGCCTTCTTGAAACCGACTCGCGCTTAACGCGCGGCGAGGCTTCGGCCGACCCATATAGAAGGTTTTGGTTGTGTACGTATGTGTATATGTATGTATGAATGCGATTGTATAATTGCGTATAAGGTAAGTGTGATGTAAGGGCCTAAAGCAGCACGATTACGTTGACGGAAGCGTTGAATGATGGGCTCAAAGTCAACACGACATAACGGCTTTGAGGGGATGGGGGAAAATGTGGCTGATTATAGTAAACAGAACGGTTGGGTGCAGTCTGAATGCATCTGCAAAAGTGATAGCGGCGGCAAGACCATGGGCCTGGAGGTGGACGTGGTTTGTTGATATTGAATCGGGAACGTCCACGTGATTTCACCACGGCAACGAGGAAGGAGCGGGGGATGCAACGTACCTGCAGCGTTAGTGAGGCATTGGCCTTGGAATGGGAAGGAGCGCAGGGATACTCGAATCGCCAACTCCCAAAAGTGGAAATAAAATCGAAGGAAAAAGTACTAAAACGGAGATTAAATTCCCTTTAGTTTTAGACAGAACAATCAATCGTCGATTCCAGTCGTGAATTGGCTGTGAATTAATTAGCATAAGTTTTAAGCATCGAGCTAGAATAACTTAACTAATGGATGTTCACTTCTTATTCCCTTGAAGATATCTGTCTCCCCACTCAATACACATCTACCTACCTCAACCTCAACCCCAACTTCGATGACCTCAATCTCTCAACGTGGTCAATGCTAGATGAAAATGTTTATAAGTGGATCTTGCACAAGTTTTGTCGATCCAGCTATTCTCATCCTCGACATGGATATCTGGTCGAGGGTATGAGACGATTCAGGTATTTGTTTTTTATACCAAATTGCAGTCTCCAGTTTCACTAAGTTGTCTCATCTGATGATTCAAAACATTGTGAATTTATGTTTATAACACCCATAACTAAATAACAAAACCCATTGTCCGACTTGAAAGGAAGCTTGACAGTTTCAGCATCCATGAGAACCTGTGTCAGAAACTCTATCGCGGCTTCGTCCTTGGTTCCATACAAAAGGCTTGTATCGAGACCATTTCAATGCCAAGCATCATCGCACAAAGCCCGCTGTTGTAAGGAAATAGTATTTTAATGATAAACAGAAGGCAGATACAAGCACGACAAGATCAAATCAACATGAATAAAAGCTTCAATGGAATGGATTCTTCAAAAATGAAAGTAGGCCAACAGAAACTGAATAAAGAAAATGATATCGTAGTATGTGATTGTCATTTTGTGATCACAGGAGCCCAAAGTTTTTCTGTGATCCAATACAAATGACGATGCAAAATAATCTTTGATGTCCAAGACAATCCAAGTCTGGTGTCAAGTCAACTCTTCATTTCCATGACTTGATCTCACATCAATTGCGCCTGAACTCCTAAGCATTGTCGCTCATGCATCTTCCATCATCCCACCGTCCTCCTGTAGATAGGAATACACAACACTAGAACGCCGGTGTGCCCTTCTAGTCAAGTAGTATGAATGTTGACGTTTTAATACTCATATTTGTTGAATTGGATAAAGAGCGAATCCAACATGCTCGTCTTTTCTAAGAGAACTTGTTGAATTCGATAACATCGATTCGGCCATCGGCTCGGGAATAAGAGCCGTGCTCAGGGCTGTAGCCGCGATGAGTACGGCTGTAGTGAGGGTCCATTTGTCGTTGGCCGTTGTAAAGCGGTCTAGTGCTCTGGGAGAAAACGTTCTCGTGCTTGCGCTTACCGCCAACGTTCACAGGGGGAAGTTCAGGAAGAGGGTCAACCTGAGGCTCGATAATCGGCATCGGCTCAACTAGAGCAGAAATCTTCAGGGATCCACGCGATGACTCGGTGTTCATCAATCGGGGAAGAGGAGCAGCAGCAGGTGTAGAGGGGTACGATGGTTGCGAGTCTCGACGGTAGTGGCCTTCCGCGGAGTAGACGGATGGCGACGGAGGAACGTAGGTGCTGGTGGATTGTCTGCGGTCATACAAATCGCGGTTGATGGACGGAGCAGGTGAAGGGCATGATGGTGGAACATGACGACTGACGTAGCCGTAGGTAGCGTCGTTCTTGGTGTATGGCGATTGGGCGGTGGGAGGGTAAGAGCCATTGGCTGAAACAGGCGTTATTTGCAGACCAGGCTGATGAGCATATTGTCGAGGTGCCTGATACTTGGAAGCTGATAGATCACCGAAAGAAAGGTGACGTTGGGCTGAAGGAGCCGGGTCGTAAGAGGGGAGGTGGGGGCGGGTATGAGTCCACCATCGAAGGTCGACGAGAAGCATCGGCGTAGGGAGCTCGGTGTTCGCTCGAGTTGCTCTGGGATCGGTTGCGAATTCCGTGGGGAACTTCAGCGGCGGGTGTGACAGTCCTTCGGCGACCAAAATCTTCCTCCCGGCGCTCAAACCCATTGTTGCCAGCGTTATTGTTGTTATTATTATTGTTGTTGTTATTGTTGCCGGCGGGCTTGGAGTCACGCTTCCTCATACGAACATCACGGCGAATTCGAACTCGGCAGCCCTGATCGGCAACCGTCTTGCTAAGCTGTGTGCTCTCCATGAGACCGGGGAACTTCTTAGCACTGAAAACCATGAAGGGGTTAGTCTTGATCTCCATGCGGAAGTCAACGCCTGGTGGAAGATCGCCATCGGCAGGCTGAATGTCGAAGTCCTGCTCCTCCTTGGTAGTCTCGAACAAGCTGAAGGTCAAGCGATACAAGCCCTCGTGGCGAACGGAAAGATCGGGGAAAATGAAGTAGCCGGCTTCAGCTGGGCGATCGAGGTAGGCCATGCCAGAGGCTGGTACACCGGTGAGAATAGGCGGGTTGTTGGCAGCAGGAGTCGAGACGCGGCCATGTGCAAGCGCACGAGCATGCTCCAAACTGGCATAAAGGAAGAAATTGGCGTTGTAGTCAAACGTGACGTCTTTGCCTTCTTCGATAGTGGGGCCTTCGATAATTCGGAGCTCGACAACTGGCGGAGGATCAACGGGTCGACGGTCGCTGTTGGCTGCAGAAAAAGTCAGCATCAGTAACAAGAGTGCAAGAATCTGGATGCCACGTGGATCGCATCTTGCTTGACATCAATCGACTTACCCTTCATACCAGAACCACAGGCTCGAGCTCGCTCTGGTTGTTGCAGGACTGTCATCATGTACCAGAGGCTGCGGTTTCCTCTGGTGACTCGGTGAAGCTTGGCAATAGTTTCGCGAGTAGCGTTCGTGGGGATTGCGGAAGGGGTCGCCATGTTGAATATTAATGAGGCGCGTAAGAGCGCGCGCCGACGTAAAGAAACGGTTAAGAAATGAAGTTAAGTGAAGCCTTTGAAGCAAAGCGTTGTCAGCAACGGCCGTGCATGAGAAGCAGAAACCCAGTCCGCTGGTACTGAGTACCAACGGTAGAGAGGAATTGAAATATCAAAAGGTTTAGGTTTGGCAACTCACCCTCAATATGAGACGTTATTAATTAAGAAACTGTCGGCCAATCGGTCAAGGATAATCTTTTGTCAACTCAAAAACAGACGGAGGGCAACGACTGTAATTGAAGACAAGGAGAGTCGAGTTGAAGAAATGAAAGAGAGAGGTCTTCAACGCGACATAGGAGGTCTTGGTGTAAAGTGGGAGCAGCAGCAGCAATAAGAGCAGGAGAAGGGGAGAATGAGAAGGGGAAGAAAGAGTGGAAGCGAGAGACCGGGGGCGGAGGCCGTTGAAGAGGAATAGGACAAGGCCCGTAGGCGAGACAAATAGCGTATGTCGCTAACTCTTAGCAGGGAAGGGGACAAAAGAAACAGCCCAGGACCCAGGCCCAGGACAAGCCCTGCCAAACTTGGATAGTGGGAGTGGAGACAGCACAGCAGGATGGATATGTACAGTACAGTACAGATATGGAGAGATAGAGATACACAGCCAGCCGACAGATACAGAGCAAGCAATTCCCGACGGTAGGTACTGTGCAGATCTAATGCGATGTTGTGGAAGTCCAGGACAGCAACCAGTGGTAGACACAGCGGATAGAGACGTCGATTTGTTTTGATGGCAAATACACATACATATATAAAATGGCGGAGACGTTTCTAAATATGACGGACGGGAGACAAGGCTTGGGCTTAGGCTTAGGCTTAGTACATACAGTACTTGCTGCAATTAAGCTAAACTACTAACATACAAGCATTTCGGACAGTTGAAAAACAGCGAGAGAGCGACATTGGTGATGATCCTAACCATTCAAAACGACGGGAGGGATGGAGAGGGCAGGGATCAAGATGTCCGCTGATGAGTGGCTGAATATCTCTAGGTTCTCTTGTCTTGTCTTGGCCTCTTCAGGGCTGTCTTTTTTTTATGAACAGATAGATTGCCAGGCCCAGGAGCCTGGCTTTGGTAAAGCCCATGCCAGCTGACTCGGTGCCCGGACCCCCAAAAAGACCCAGAGACAACCGCTGGAACGCCCTGTTAAAAAAGGACCTCACATCATTCCCAGGCATGGGCCAGTGGCTTCGGGGTCCATTCAGTTTTGAGGAGGGGGGTGTTCGTCCACAGCCAAGGAGACGGGACAAGGAAGATCGAGCCAATAGAAAGCTACTGTTGGTTGGTTCAAGTCTCCTCGATCGTGCCCTGGAATTCGGGTGAAAAAGAAGCCCAGCCCAGCCCAGATGAGACGGGATAGGAAGGCCCAGCATCCGAGAATAAGTTGAAACTTGAGCGCCAACAAAAGGACAGTTGTTTCTGCAAGTTGAATATATTTCGCAAAACGTCAATTTTCGTGGCACTATTGTAGTGCATTTCATAAACATAATAGGGACTTTTTGATTAGAGTTCAATTCAAGAAAGCGCTAAGTCTCGTGGATTTTATGGTGCTAATCCTATTCTATTCTGGTACTGCAACAACAGCTCAGCTGAGAAGGGACAAGTCCATCAGCGGCGTTACCGTACTGTGCCAGATCAATCCATCGTTCCATTCCATCCTCCCATCTCATCCCATCCAGGTTCTATTGTCGCGGCAGGGGCAGAGGGGGGGAAAAAAAGATAAAACAGCCGATGCAGGCACAGAAGCATAAGGAAAGGGGCATGAAGATGACTGATGCAAAGATTGCGTATACAGCCTTCGGGTTATAGCATTTTTCTTCTCCTTCTCTCTCTTGAGATGGTTGGTTATATCAGACAAAAGTGCTGTTGCAGCGTTACAGCCCGTCTTCGGCAACGGGAATACGTACCCCAAAAGGCCAAGTGCTCCGGGACGACAACAGCACATCTTCATTCTCAGCGGGCAGGGGACTTGAGTCTTGAGCCTATCACAATTGCATACGAGGACGGCACGTTCCCAGCCAAGCTCCCAGCTAAGCGAGGACTGCAGTGGCATCGCCAAGACTCGACGTGACTGGTGCTCTAGTAGAAGGGAGGGTCCGTCTATTCTCATCTCAACCAACAGCACAACACAGCAGTGGCGGGGGGAGTCACGCACGATTCTGTGAGAGAAGTAACGAAAGGCATCTGTTTTCTTTTCTTTTTTTCTGATCGATGTAATAAGAAGAAACCATGCTGCAAATCTTATTCTCACTGTACTGTAGGATATGATATTGATATGTATTAAGAGTGAATGCAGCTGCATAGATCCTGCGGACCGATGCGTTGATGTTATGCACAGACGGGAGCCGAGTCGTGAAAAAGTCTCAATATCAACGTGCGCCATGTCTCATTATACGACAAGCCCAATATTTTGACATCCAATGCTGATGATACACTTTGATCGCTATGACTCTGGTGATCAGGCTGACTGACAATCTAAGATTATATCTGACATCCCTCTCACTCTTGATTGAAACCACAAGTCTCGTCTGACCTCACCTTCCCAGTCTCCATTTTCTGTGTCATCTCTCAACGAGGAAGAGCAGTGAGTACTCAGTCACTCAAGGTCGAGTCTTGTCTCTTTCAGTGTTGGCGCAAAGAAAGTCTCCATACTTATGCGTTAGCGTCGAGCTAAATATGCGGGATGCAGGACCCGGTGCACGGGAACCCTCAAGGATCTCACGACGCTAGACTCTTTCCGCAGCAAAGAGCGGGGCCAAGGAAGAATGAATTAATGAACGAGTCCTCTTTCCTCACGCAGGTCGAGAGTATTGAGGCGTACTGTATGATGGATGTATCTACACTGTATTTCGTGACTGCCTGATATTCGTATTCAACACCAAACACACATGCCTTGAGACAAGGCTCTTCTTTATCCACGCCAACACTGGACGAATAACCTTGCACTGGTAGGGTTATTCCACATTTGTGCAGCTATGTAGTGCAATGCATATGCACAAGCGCTGATGCAACAAGCTAGCCAAGCTGAGGAAAAGGAAAGGGAAAAGAAAGAAGGAAGAGAAGAGTAACAGGGATAAGCCAGCCATCCGAGCCATCATCCGTTGAAGTCTCGACACGTTGAATGACAGCGGGAAAGGTACATGGTGCGATGTGTATGCCCAACTAGGTGGACACGACACGGCCGGCATTTACGTCGCACGCACAACCTTGACCCAAATGCTTGGTTCATATTCTCTGAATTACGACAGAGAATACCATCCTTGTTTCAAGATTACCCACCACTACCTCACCAATCTTGCCTTACCCTGCCTCGCCTACTCGCTAGCGATACTGTACCGTACAGGGACAAGGTCGCTGTAACCGCTGAACGGTTGGCAAAGGAGTGTTTCAGTCACATTGCAACAGCCGACTGGCCCTTGAAGTTCGAAGCCAAGGTTCGGCTCATCTGTCTACCCACTCATACTTTCTGATCGCCTAACTAGATCGCTTAACAGAATACCACGTTCAGGGTCACATTTGCCCGGAGATGGGCTCCGATACAGTCAACAGAGTCATGTTCCTTGCCGAGATGGATGATTCACAAGTCATGCAATGCAAAAGTCCGTCGTATATCCGTATCGACTGACGGCAGAGCGACAGGCAAAGGCAAAGACAACGACGTCAGTACTGTTACTGTAGCCACTATGCGCTGACAGTATTCGCAGATCCGAGCATCGCCTTTCTCTGTCTCCTAATCTGAATCAAAGACAGTCAAACTGCTGTACTGTACACTACTGTATTGTATCGTACAGTTGAAGAGACAATACGGATACAGTACCGACTCCTTGGCCACGGGGCATCTTTACAGTGACTGTACAGTAGCGCTGGGACGCTATGCTACGCTGCAAAGATCTCAGCTTAGTCTGTGCGTCTTTGTTGGTTCGGGTTATAACCTGACTACGAATACAGTTTCCTACATTACAACATCAGATCATGCTTTTCTGTTTCTCCATCGGCCGCACGCACAGACAAGACCAAAATCCATTTTTCAGGGTTCGGTTTAATTACGTTACAATGTGGGTTTTGGCTTTGACTCGCCTGTCCTTAACTAAGTTAATTAGGAGAATTTATCCATTTTACATCTGATCCGGGGAGCGGCCCGAGCGGGACGAATAGATACATACGTACAGCAATGCCTGGGGTCCATCATTATTACTGACAACTCTTCTGCAGGTTGTTATTTCTAGAAAATCTGTGGGTTATCATACAGAAAGTGGAATTATCTGCTACTGTGCCTCTCGTACCGTCACTCTCAACGCCCGCAAAGTCTCAGCTGGTCGGCCACTGAGAGTCTGTGATGCACGTTTGGCTTGATCTGCTGTACGCCACCAACAAAAGCATCAGCAGGAGTATGGATCTCCCAGCCTTCTTCTTTTGAATACACGATAGCACTGTATCTCTGGATCTGTACAGTACCGTTGGGATATCCGAAAATACGGATCACCGCATTTGGCAGGGTACCTTTACATCTTACACGTACCTGGAAATGTCAACTGCACAGTAGAGAAATACTACGATCCGCATTCCAGTCATAAACTTTGGCTGAACCAAGTATCAGGTCATCTCCCTGGTTATCGTCGATCAGAGATAGCCTTTACGATTGACATGTTTCTGAAACAGACGTTGAATTATCAGCATGGCACACTGCATAGCAGAAACCAACAGGCTGTCCACCGTTGCGGTATACATACCGTAGGCATGGATATCCCTTCAAGGCTGAGCTGCAAGTCCGGTATCTTGTTGCAGTAGGCTATTCCAATAAACACTGCCGATGTGTTGGTTGGTTGGTTGATTGTCCCAAACATGGCGCGGCACGACACGACGCCATGCGGGCTGACCTCTCGATCGGATTTTCGCCCTCCCTCTTTTCTCCCTTCCCATCTCCTCTCTTTGTTTGTTGAAAGAGGCGAACCCAGGACCAAGGCTAAAGAGCCCAAGCCAAATGCACTGTCTACTGTAGAGGATGCACACAGACCAACTCTTGTCTTCACGTCTGCTTCTTACTCCTGGTCTTGTTATGTGAACTGACAACAGGTACGCAAGCTCGTCTACGACTTCCCATTACACGCCGCAGTCCAATTCTGTGAGACTTGCTTCACAGTACAGTACAGCACTGCTTTCCTTTACCCCTCTTGTGAGAGACACCAAGCGGCTCTTGCTTCTACTGTGTCACGTTAAACTTGGGCTGTCTTGGGTCATGTCTCGCCTGTCATCGAGTAGATTCCCAAGGGAGACAAGAGAGGAGTCAACCCAACCCACGTTCGAACGGCTGTGCTATGCGGCCGTTGACAACTCTCAGCCCGCAGCTTTGCAACTCCTCGCATAACTCTGTAGTCTGTACTGTGAGGATGTATGTCATGAATTGAGTGGCTTGAGCTTCGGATTTGGCTTGGATTATATCAATACGCCACGTGCTTCCCCCAGACAATTTCTCCGCGTTAATTGTCCAGTAGCGAAGCAACTCTATCTCCTACGCATACCGGTGACATGTCAGTGTCAGAATGCCATCCAAGCCACTGGCGTCCTTTCTTGGCCCTCGGTTACAAGGCAATCTCGATGAGTGTTGAGAGAAGAGTCTCGTATCGCATTGAGACCTCATCCAAACTGCATTTGCTTCTTCCGAGCAGAACCAACCAGGCCTGCCCTGGCGATTTAAGGATTCGGGCTGAAACAGTCTAATGCAAGACTCCTCGTGGTCGGTATGCTATGCTTGTTTCTAGGACGCATTTATCTGCTTTCTTCTCTCCTGTCGTGTTCATGTCGAAAAGAAATGCTTGTGATTGCTTGACTACGGCTCGCTACATGTTTGTCCATCTGCAAGACGATGTTCAACAACCAAGCCTTTTTCTCTTTTAGGTTCCACTGGCTGGGAGAGAAACATTGGACTCGCATATGGCATGTTGCACACTGTGAGAGTGAGACATGAGAATGGGCCGATGAGGACGGTACTTGTGCTGCGTCTATATGTAGGAGTTGCTGGGAGACGTCAAGCTGACAGGTGATACTAGCCTTGAGTGTTACTCCTCCAAGCAATTCCCAGTATTGTTTGCTGTAACTCTGTAACTTGTGAGCAATCAGCTACCAATTCCTCTTGGCAAGTGATTTCTTAGAATGACGTTTAGTTTTCAAACACTCGATGTGCCTTCGGCCCTCAGCTCGTCTCGCGAAGAGAAACTCACTAGTTGGTTAATGAAGTCACAGTTTCCAGCTTCAACCTTCAGTTCCTGGTAACTAGTTTTAGTTTCTAGTTCTAGTGTTCCCATTCCCACGTGGACTTGACATGACGAGTTTCCTTTTCCTCAGAGCCAATGTCTCAGAGACAAAAGCTGCGTCCCTCGCTGCTGTAGCGCAAGCCACAGCATGTCGACCGACGTAACAGCGCAAGCTTTCTTCAGCTTTAACTCAAGGTTCCTGGACAATACAAGGGCTACTTTAGTGTATCAACGGCGTTTATTGTCGGTTTTCAACGCTATCTAGAGAAGGCAGGTGTTGAAGATGGAATGTTTACTGTAGCGAAAGCGCGAAAAGCGAGAAAAGTACCAGCTCGGAGTGTGACATTGACTCCGCTGTGCAGGGAGAGACTTGTCTCAGTTTGATTGAGATGATGAGGACAACATGCATTTGAGGATGTGTGTTGCTCGTGTGAGGAGTTTCCTTGTGAGACATCGGTCAGAGATGGCTTTGGGGTACAGGGTAAGTTCAACTCCAAGTTGAAACGGCAACCTACAATGTTTAATCAAGATAAAAGCAGTTGTTACTCCTGATGTCATAGCATAATAATCATCTGTGCGGAGATACTTCCACTGGTATTTATGTTTGTCAAGTGCACAGGTGTAGTATATCTAATCAATATTGGGTGTTGACACTGAAAGCAAGACATCATCAACAGATTTGGATAATAACAAAATCAATGAGATAATAATTAGGCATTAACTGAATAAGCCAACAGCAATATCTAATATCTGATGGGTATCCAGCTCCCGTTCAATGAGGGTATCTCAATACACAAATCCAGCATAGACAACTCCAAGCCAACTTCACCATTACTTCCACCATTATCCAGAGGAGCGCCCTGGTACCAGCCAACCTGGTGTCCGCAAACAGATAGCATCTCCGAACGAGTCAAGCATGGTTAACCTGTGCCTTAAACAGCAGGCGCAGTAGCTGCAGGGGCTGTAGTTCCAGGAGCTGAAGTTCCAGCACCAGGAGCCCTCTTCTCAGGGAAGACACCACCATGTCCAGCATGAACACGACCGTACTGAGTAAAGTGCAAGTTCAAAGCACCATAGTCCCAGCGCTTAGACAAGAACATGAACGCAAAAGCAAGTCCAGGAACCATGAGCACGTCCAAGATGCCGAAGAAGATGGCCATCTGAGTAACGCCGACCTCGTTACCGCCGTCAGAAAGACCAAAGGCGACCGGGTAGAGGAGCCAGAGAAGGTTCAACCAGCCTGCCAACATGAGGTAGTCGCGTGATAGACCGAGACGAGAGGCTGAGGCGCGGCCTGGGTGGAGGGTTTGGTAGGCGAGCATGAGCCAGGCGAAGGTGCCGAAGCCGTAGAAGCCCCATTTGTAGGAGGTGACGGTGTATGCAGAGCAGAGGTACGAGATGATCCTATAAACATTAGCGTCACTGCATCTGAAAGGAGATGAGGAAGAGTGACTTACCAGATCCAGGCAAGGAAGATGTTGAACAGAATAGTAGCCCAGCTCACACCACTCATGAGGCCGAGAGCAAGCAGGACAATAGGGAATGAAACAACCCAGTTGATATACTTTGCAAAGTAGATCTGGTAAGAAACAGCTCGGCCGATGTTCAGCTGCGTAGCAACGATCGAGTATGAGATACCAGAGGCCATAGAGAAGTAGCAGATTGTGCCGACGAAGAGGGCAATGGTGAAGAGGTAGTGGAAGATTCGCTCATTGTTGCGAGGCTTGAAGCTCAGGGCAAAGTAGGCGAGCTGGGGTAGTGTTAGTACGTGCTGTGCGTGTGGATAGTAGAGAGTATACATACGAAGCTGACGAGGTAGATGGCAGTTACAGCCCAGAGCCAGTTTGAACCAGCATTGGAGAGACGAGCATCACCTCCTTGGGGATTAACCCTGAGAGAATCGTTTCGTTCAAAGAGGACAGGCATGTTGGAGTATTACTGATGTCCAGTATAGATAGTGAGTATTGTTGGTGAGCGTGTAAGAGTAAAGACACTCTAATATCAAGATTCTACACAATAATCTTCCTTGACGAGAATACAGAAACAGTCGGGAACGGGGAAGACGACACTATTATATACACAAAACCACACAGACACCATCTCATCTGCAAGCGCACACCATCCATCCCCATTCCCAACGAGAAGTCTCCAGAAACGTCTCACCCAATCCAGGTACACTTCCACTACATCCCATTGGTCATGAAACCAAGAGAAGTTGCACTCTGCACTCGTTGGAATGACGTGAAGGAGTCGCGGTGAGTATCGGGTACATACATACATACATACAGTACAGGAACAGAAGACTGTTGCTGGGGTATGTGAAGAGACTTCCTTGGCGATGCCCATGACACGGAGAGTTTGTAAGCCAAGCATTTCCTTTTTGCTCGAATAATATTGACGTGGCAGGGCGACTTGCATGAAAACAGGCATATCCAAAAAAGCAATTGTATATTTGTGATAACTACACACGTCAGACTTGTAGCTTTGAATAACAGTTAATGATGCTATCTACTCCAAAGTATCAGTAACAAATACATACAATGTCAACACCAAAGAGATGTCATGCCACTCGTCGCATTGGATGTGATTCCGTAGCTTCCGGGAGTGTCATGTGGTTATGATTAGAACGAAACCCTACGGTCGATCTTGTTATGACAAGGGCATTCTGATATTGTCTTGTCTCCGTGTCTACCTATCCGGAGCATCTTTCCGTGCACAGCTTGACGTCAAAGTGACTGCATGCCTAGAAAAGACTAACGTTCAAGGTTATTTCAACCTTTATCTGTGCTGTACTGTACTGTACATCACGCGCTCATAATCAATTAGACTAATGTGCTACGAATATGTATGGCTCGACTTGGCTTGGCTTATATTCAACATATCTCATCTCAGGTCTTGGGTCTGGGACGCTATCGAGATTTGTCTCTTATCAATGATGATATTAATACTGTTAATGTTGCCGTCATTTTCTTTTCACCGTGTCATTCCACGTCTCATTGCATACTGACCTTTCGTCATGAACTTGCTTCTGGTCCATTCGAAGACCCTTGTAACCTGTATTTTGTCACAAGCAATCACTACCCTCCATTAGACTCCCTGCATGTTTAGCCCCGGCAGATGGGCCCTTGTCTGCCGTTAATTCCATGATATCACCTTACTTCACTTCACCATCCATAATTCGTGATTGCAACTGCAGTATGCATTTCTTTGCGACCCTGGGCTTACAGTACATCACCTGTAGAGTGTTAGAATAGTTGACCGCCAAGAACATAAGAGACGAAATGATTTAGGTCACATTATGCTAATTTACGTATAGCATTTAGGCTTGCTCCATCTGATAAAATGCCGTTTTGGCACGCTCTCGTACATCCAAATCTTCGCCCTTAGTAAGAGCCTCCATTTTCGTAGAGAAGCCGAGCTTCCGTAGCTCCAGCGCTCGCAGACCACAGGCCTGAGCCTCGCTATCGTCGTCGTCCTTATACGTAAGATTGATAATCACGTGACATAGAGCAACCCGTACTTCGCGATCTTTGCTGTTAGCTTGCTGCGCTAGTAGTTTCATCAGATCCGTCTGTGCGATCATCATTTGTTGATGGCGTGGGATGCTCGCCGCGATGTGTGATAGGATGTATAACACAGCAACCACAAGCTTGGCCTGTGGGTGGAACACTTTGGTATCTCGACCCCCCGACAGCGAAGATCGATGGTTGTTGAAGGGCCGGTACACCTTGGCCCGTAGTTTTGACGTGAGGATATTGAAAAATTCGGCAGAATCGAACTCGTGTAGCAGATAATCGATCATCTCCGAGGTTTCGTTTGACGGCTCTGGTGACAGGCCACTCCTTGGTCTTCCAATCAGGTTTCTGATCATGTCCAGGCCCTGTTCCTGAATTGCCAAATCATCATTTCGTGCTTTCTTAACCGGATTTAACTCGGACTCTCGCACCGCTGCGAGCTTGTCCTCCACCTGGCGAAGCCTTGAAGAGTTGGCCGCATTAAGTTCTTGGAGCACCCCATTGGAGCCGTATATCCACCTATGTCGCTCGTCCACCGCTTGCATATCCACGTCGTCCCGCGCTTCATGTAGAGCCATGTCTTCTGTATCGTCGCGGATGAGCCGCAAAAGCCATTGAGAACCAAGCCTTGCCAGACACGCCTTCTTTAAGTTTGGATCAACAGCATCCACAAAATGCTTGAGCGCCCATAACCCATTGAGACGAAGAGTCGGGTTTTCTGAATGGGCATGGTCGCAAAGAATAGGTACAACACCGTTTTCCTCAAGAAGCTGCAAGAATTAGTGGCTCGCTCTTACAAGTGAATAAGCTCTCAGACTCACCTCGCGCACTGGGCTGACTTCCAGAACCAAGTTACATATAGCAGAAGTAGCCGCCATTTGGACGCCAACATCCGAGTGTTTCATGAGATGTAAGATGGGGATGGCGACCCCATGATCGACCAAGGATGTTCGTAGGATGCTCACCGAACGAGAAAGCATCCTAGCAACATGACATCCGGCGGCAATTACAGAGGCAGGATTGGCGCCATATCCTGGTGTCTCCTCGTTCCTGGTAGAATCAGTACCTGCTTTCTCCGAAGTTCGCTCCTTCGCCGACTGCGGTCTCCTCGGATACTCCGAAAGTGACTCAACAACGTATGGAACCACATCACTAGTCACAAACGCCTTTCTGTAGTCTTCCTTGCCTCCTGCAAGGGCGGCGATGGCTTTCAGAGTGCTCTCTCGCAGTTTGAGCCGGTGAACCAAGAGTTCGTTTTGTCCCCCCTTTCCAAGCTGGGCAACTGGAGAATTATTCTCAACGTCCATTTCAACGTCTGCTTGTGGCGACCAATGTTGAGGCTGCTCGCTCTCTTTGACGGGCGTATAAGCATGCTTGAGAAGTTGACTTAAAATATAGACAGCCTGGCAGTCGAAGGCTGCTTTTTGAAGATACTCGCTGTCTGTAATCATGCGAGCTAAAACCACTGGTGCGCGCTCAAGGATGATACGATTAGTAGGGTCATCGGCCTCGTCAACGGTCGAAATCCATTTGTCCTCCTTTGATATTAATCCAACAAGTAAAGGAACCACAAGGAGCCCCAGGCTTGCTTCTCTAGAACCCTTGCTCGTCACACCACCCTTAATAAGTGCAGCGAGAACGGAAGCGGCGAGGAGACGTTCGTATTCTTCCGAGCGCCTCACCAGACGGACCAACCAGGGAATAAAGGGACTCTCGATCTCCCCATTACTCCCTCCGTTTGATGCCGCTGACGAGTAGCGTGTAGCCTCCCACATAGCCGATGAGCTAAACTTGCCCAGCGATGATCTACTAGATGATTGCGAGTCTGACGAGGCACTAGGCGCTGAGCTGTACGGGGATCCAGAGGGGTTACGGGGTAGATTGACAGGAAGCATATACTCCATGGCAGTCAGTGGTTGCTGACGACCACTATCAGGTCCTGGCTGTTCCATATTTGAGACCTTGGAAGGTTCAAATTTGATCGGAGGGAATACAGCGAGGATGGACGGCGAGTGGGCCAATCTGTTTGCTCGGTATTTTGAATCTCCCAATATAGCAGTGATGGCTTCGAGTATCGAACTGAGCTTCAAATTCCTGGGTGCAGGTTCGGGAAAAGCCTCGAAAAGACCATCGTCGCGCGCCAGAGAATCGGCACCAGGGACAACCTCTCCACGAAGAACAGCAACACTAGCCAACCGTGTTGCTAATGCATCTAGAATCCCAGAAGTCGCCAGAGCTTGCTGGTGATGCTCTTGGTGACAAAGCTTAGATATTAAGCCTGCCGCAAGTGTAACTTGGGACTGAAGGATGTGGTCCGGAGAGGTGATGGATAGCATTGCCCCAAAAGCGTCGAGGTATTGGGTTGAAAGAACGGTATCGGCAAGTATCTCAACGTTGAGACTCGAAGATGGCGCAACCAACATACAAGCATTTGCAATATCAGTCAGCGCTCTAAGCGCCGCTACAACGAGTTGTGGTGCGTTGGTAAAAGGACATATGTTGGCCATGAGGGCAGGAATTGCCTGCGCGGAATTGAGAGGCGCAAGAAAAGCAGGACCTCCTGTTGACATCCATCAGCAACTGCCACAATCTAGGTATATAGACAAACTTCTTGGAGGCATACCATTCGCAAAGCAGGCTATCAATTGTATTGCCTGTAGCCGCATGCCTTCATCTTCTGATAGGGGTCGTTGCGTCTGAGGGGATCGAGAGTCCTTGCCAGTTGGCTTGGAAGGTGTAGCATCGACTAATGTTGTGACGATAGGGTCAAGTACACCCAATCCAATCCATTGCTCTTTTCTTTGAACATGACCGACTATTTCGTTCTTGAGGGCACGTAGAGCACTGGTGCGCTCAGTCATAGCATCCTGCAATTGAGCCAGTATCGGATGGCTTTGCGCTGGAGCCATTTCGGTTTACGTATTAGAGTAAGAATCTTCGATGATAGTAATCGTAATCGTAAGGGGTCCTCAGGGTATCAGAAAAAGTGGCCCCTAAAAGCATAAGAGACGAAATTATTTGGCCACTTTATGCTGGGTTAGACGAGCACTTAGGCTACCTTATTTTTAGCAACCTAAGTCTAAAGAGGACAACTTTTCTGTTGCCTAGGCTGGGGGTTGGTATTAGAAAGTGCCCGATGTCGTATGTCGATGGATGGGAATGTGGTCGTGCTCTGAAAGTAAGTTTCCAAGAAGTCGAGGACACTAGGTAGGTTGCGAATGATGCTGGTTGGCGCCTTCCTATCCAATGGAGACTGATGCTCTGATAACTCCTGACACAAGTGTGATGAAAAGAAGAATGAAGGAGAAAAGAACTTCCCTTTGTTGCTGTAATCCAATTTCAAAACCATTAAACACGCGAGTATGTCCTCGAAACCAGAACCAGAACCAGTCCGGGGAAACATGGCGTCGTCGATCACGTCAAGCAGAGGAAAGCGGATTCCGGTCTAAGGCACGTGCTGCTACCTTATCGGGACTGATAAGAGCATTGTTGTGGCGTTGCTTTGCACCAGGTGGGTCGAAGAAAAAGCGAGACGTAGCTAAGGTCTAACCTGAGCTTAGTGCCCAAGTAGGTCTAAGTTATTTTGTCAATAGGCTTCTGTGTCCTGGTTATTTTTCGGACCGCCTGCCAGTCTCTTGCTGGTTGATAAATGTGCCACTTTTGCTGCTGAAAGCATCATGATATGAAAGTTGATGGTTGTCGGTACCATGAATCTTTATTTTTCTTGTTCAGTCGGTAACTCTGATTAGGCGCGGAGTGACTTGTGTAACTGTGAAGCAGTCTAGCCATCAGAAGTTGGCGAGTTCCTGGTCTTCTGACGAGAATCATGACTGATGGGCAAGGAGAACAAAGCAACAATAGCAGCCAGAAGAAGCTCAATGCAACGATTGCCAAAAGACATGATATGCTGTCTCGGCTGTTACTCCCCTGTGTCTGATGGCTTTTGCATGATGTCTTGTAGCAAGCAAACAATGCAGGTAGACTTGATTTTTCGTCTATTTGCTTCATGCCTATCCCAGAATAATCGAGGTAACACTAGTGAAGCAGTGGAAGTGAATGCAGCTTACACGACTCTCTAAACCACATGGCCTTAAGTCACGATAAGAGATGCTGGAAGTAATCAAGTTGTGTGTTGAGTAGGTAGGTACCCAGACAGATATTATGTTATCAATTCGTTGATAAAGGACCATCCAGTGATGCGATAAGTGACAGTCCACACCGGAGGCGCATCGGAGACAATGCTGGGAACCTTCCTCTTCCATCTATCTCACCTAGCTTTGTGGAGTTGACTGAACTTAGAGCTCGAGCCGACTGTTTCAACAACACCGCTCCGCAACTACAATCTCCTCCACGATACTCTAATCCTTCACCGAGCTCCAGGCTTAGAATGATCCGCACCGGCAAATGAGAATGACTCTCAAGGTGCTCCATTGCGTCAGTTCATCTTCGGACCTCTTGCAGCCCGTCTTTCCATCCACGTTGCGCATCCAGTGGCTCACGAACGTCGCATAAAGGGCCAACATGTACGAGGCTCTTTCTGGGGAATGAAGGTGCACCCCGTCTGGGGTAACCTAAGCGTCCAGCGCCAAGGGCCTTGACTGAGCAACTAAGGGATCTAGTGTTGGAACAGTATCCGTACGGAGTATCCTCATTTCAGTACCGCGTATCCATTGTGTTGCTGATCATGAATAGGCTTGAGCACACGGGATAGTCCAATTCTCACGATTAGAGGGAGTATCTCGACAAATTCGTTCAAGAAGCCATCGCCAATTCAGTCAGCGAGTGACCAGTCATAATACACCAAAAGTCTAGGCGTGCTATTCATACACACACTGACGCCCTCTTTACACCATCTCCAACTTACCAAACAATACATCGAGCCTATTATCCAATCGTGACTTGAGGAGAAGAAAGAGTTCTTTTACCGCCATTGTCTGGACCCTGGTAAGGAAATATTTCCGTCTTTTTAGGGGAGAACTCATAAGTTCCAATGTTAGGGCTTGCAGACGCAAATACGTACAGTACAGTAGGATATGTTGCTGTACCCGAGTCATTGTGCCAAGGTCGGGCTGCCAAGATGGACCTCGTCAAGTGAAGAGAGTGACTTCTCACCGGGTCTCCACCGAAAGAGAAATTCTGCACCTGTGCTGTCACCTCACTTTTACAGCGCGGTCCGCCATGCGTTGGACCCAATCCTAGGGCAGCCCCAGGTCCAGAGTCCCCTAGAAAGAAAGAATTGAGCCCCGGCACCCCGGCTCCGGGCTTGTCCGTAGCCTTCTGTTTTCAGTAAGTTGGTTATCCACACCCACTCATACTCACCCAATGTATTGGAGCCCACTCGTCATCCAGAACCAAACTCTTTGTGCGCGTGTCTGACCAAACAGCCACATACCTTACCATTGTCTACAGTCCCATACGAATACTGCACTGCACCGAACTGCACTGCACCGTGCCAACATCCATATCATCAGGCCAGGCCATTTTGGGATATTTGGCTAGTCTTTTATCTAGTCTGGTCTCCCTCGGTGAACGTTCTGGTACATAGCGCAGTGCCTGACTTTCAGATTGCGCCAGCGCCAGCGCCGCGCCCACATGGAGGAATCGATCCAACGCCATGATCTAATTCGCGATTCGTCTCCAGCTTAACTTATCTCCGGCTTGAACCCTCGACAGTGACTTCTTTCTACTTATTCGTCCCCTCCGTTGCCGCTTGCCAACCAAGCATTTTGCAAACCAAACCCTTGTCCTCACTTTACCGACTTTCAACATCGGATTCTTCTTTTCTTTTCAGCCCTATCAAAGACGGCCTGCCTAGCCAGGATCAATCGCACATTTCAACTGGTACCGCAAAACCCCTCGATCCTACAAACGACCCCGACGAACCGACAGCTCGACGATGCGCCGCAAATCATGCTGAAGACGTCTCCAGCTTTGTCCGCTTCCGCCAATGCCTCACCTACTGCTTTTCGATATGCGACCTTGTCTCCCCAGCACTCCTCTAAGCCTTCGCCAGCTCTCCGGCGACGGCCTTCTACCCGCTCCAACACTTCGTCTTCCGCCGACGCCATGAAGTCCTCTCCGATACAACGTCCGAGACAATACGTCGCAAACGACCCAGGCGTACATGGATCCCCTAACGTAGCCCAACGGCCACCGTCCTCACTTTCTCAGAAGGCTTCCGCGCATCCTTCGCAATCGCCTCATCCTGCTGCCTCCTCACAATCCTCCCAGGACCAATCCGTGCAACCAGGTCAATCTCTAAGCGGGGTTTCACCAACTAAACGTCGAAGTTCACCCGCTTCGATTGATCCTGAAGCCGCCGCTGCCGCAAACTCGTCACCACAAACGACTAAACGTGCAAAACCAGATACGCCGCCACCAAAAGTGCTGCCGGATCGCTATGAGCTATGCGCTGTCGAGGACATGGTAGAACTGGTTGCGCACATGTTGGCAGAGCTGATCGCTACAAATGACGCCATCCGGATATCGAATGGCGGCTTGACACGCTTTCACTCTAGGTAAAAACAACTCCTTGATCAACAAGTTCTCACACAACTAACAATTATATAGAACCCCACCAGGGATCTCGGTCCGTGATTATCTGCATCGTTTGGCTCGGCATGCGACATTAACACCACCGCTTCTCTTGGCTATGGTTTACTACATTGATCGGCTATGTGCCATGTATCAAGAATTTACCATTAATACGTTGACCGTACATCGGTTCCTCATCACAGCAGCCACAGTTGCGGCTAAAGGGTTATCAGACTCTTTCTGGAATAATACCACTTATGCTAGAGTTGGGGGAGTTCGTGTTGCAGAACTCAAATTACTAGAGTTGGAATTCCTTTATCGCGTGGACTGGAAAATCGTTCCAAATCCCGAAGTTCTCGTTGCATATTACAAGGGCCTTGTGGAACGGACACCCGGGTACGTCTTGGAGTCAGATGATTCAGACGAAGAGGATGAAGAAGATGAGGACGAAGATGAGGAAATCGAAGATGGAGAGAACGCTTCTCTGGACAGCTAGAGTTATGTGAAGGACTGGCTCTCATACGACACAGAGACAGGGACGTTTCGTCTCTATCCCCACGTATCGACCAGGGAAACAACAAGTCACCTATACTTCAGTGGTGAGGATCACATTACAAATGGGGGCATGAGCATGATGAGAAGATCAAGGGAAGTTATGCATAGCACGACATTTACAGGCGTTTTGGATCAGGGCGATTTACTCGATTGCATTACAACGGTTCTAGGGATGGAAAGGCAATGGATGGATGGTTTCTGTAAATACTTTAAGCGGCGAAAGCCATGCTCTATTCAAATATTGTAAAAGTTTACCAGACTGAACGGGGCCATAAAAAAATCATTTTGATGTAATTGAAAGAATTCACTTGAGATATGGATCTATTGTGTCCCATTATTGCAACGACATTGGACATTGATGAGATTGGGTTACCGTTTGCTGACATTCTGATTAGCCGATAATCAACCGCGGAGAGTGAAGCTACCCAGGTGTCGTTTCCAAGCTCCAACAGCTATGGATACTGACCACTACCCATCACCTCCATCCTCCCGAACATTAAGGCGGATTCTAAATTACCGCGCACGATGAGAATCGCAACCCTCTTATCGACTATCTTCGCCGCGGCGTTTGTCGTAGCCGAGCAGCGCACGGCCCAAATCTACGTTCAACCTATCCAATTCTCACCATCACTTCCTCAACCCCTAGCCGAGATCGCCTACGACGCTGCCTCGCTCATCTCTACCGAAGTTGTCTCCTACGAGGCCCCTGAGCTGCCGGAGACAGCTTCGCTTGTCCGCGTCGGCATCTACGACCCCAAATCTGAGAAATGGATTGCTGGAACCACCGCTGCTTCCACAGAGAACTTCGACCGTGGTTACGCCCCTACGATATTGCTCTCTGTGGATCAGAGCGGTGATGTGCGCAGCGTGGCGCTTAAGGGTGTTAGAGTCGATGCTGGGCAGACGAGGGACTTTGGACCCAAGGCGATTGTGATCGCGGATAAGAAGGGTAGCCAACCTGAGCTTAACAAGCCTGTTGTGCTGTCGCCTAACGGCAGAAAGGCTGTCGAGGAGGAACCCAAGTCATTCTTGCAAAAGTAAGTCATCTCCAAGAGGGCAAAGTCATTATGAGGTCAGATGCTAACATTGAATCAGGTACTGGTGGCTTATTGCCATTGTGGTGGTTATGTCTCTGGCTGGAGGCGAGAAATAGAGATACATATATAATAAAGGACTCGTTGCCATCACTATATGTTCTTATCGCATACTTGTCCCAGAAATATTAGATCGACTGTCGAGTCTCACTGACGGTGCGGTATGAGTTCATACCAGACTGCCAGTCTGTTGTGCACGTAGAACATTGGGCCCCAGGCGGAGACTTGCAACGATGTGGAAATCAGAGCAATGAACAATACCTCCACGCCACATTCTATGAGCTTTGCGAGTCAGACATTCGTCACTGTTATAGTGATAGCGTCAGGAAGCACAGTCTGAGTTGCTTGGTAATTAAACAGTGAGCTTCAGGCAAAATGGCATCTTTTCAGCTTCCAATCACAACATAAGGAAAATTCTATGAAGCATTCCCTCAAGCTAGATCATCGAAACTGGCTTTAGAGCTTAATTCACACCCTCTGCTCAAGTCCCTTTCGTAGGAGATCAATATGTGGGTATTCAGTCAACTTCCACTCCCATCTCAGTATGCACTACTTGAACTCGGGGAACCCTGGATAATAACAACAAATTGATGAGCGATCGATTTTTTATTGAACCTTTATCAATCCTTCTCCAAATATGATAATGCCATCCAAGAACCAATTTATTACATATTCAATAAACAAACGATACTCCTAATTCCCATTGTTTGCTTGAGGTAGGGGTGAGAGCTGAGCTGCCCATACTATTCCATATTTGGACTAGCATCATCTGGTTGCTAGGCTGGTGCCTTTGGTTGGTTAGCAGCAGCACGGTACCTGGCTGGCTGCTTTAAAACTGCTTGTCGCAACGGACGGAACTCGCGCCCAGACCCAATCCACCCAGAGCTCCTACGCCGCATTTCAACCCTCCAACCCATCTTCTTCAACTTCGATTCACACCGCTACCAAAAAATCACAACACGTCCAATTCATCTACACTTTCAATAACTCTCTCTACCGCAAAAATGTCTGACAATAGCGCCACCATCCCCCAGGACCCTACCCACGTTCAGGACGAGACCCTGGCCGAGAACAAGGGAAAGGGCAAGGCTCCCGCTGAGCAGGTCACCGAGGACACTGCCATGGATGAGGACGATGATGATGACGACAGCGATGAAGAGGAAGAGGTATGTTCTATTAACCTTCTGTTGTTTACTTTTGGAATTAATGCTAACATGATTTTAACAGGTCGCCGAAGCTGGTAATTGCGCCCATCTGCAACATTGAGACCGTGAATCAAGCTAACCATCGCGTGTAGATGAGGATGGCATGGAAGAGATTGATCTCAACAACATTGTCGAGGGTCGCCGAACCCGAGGTGCCCAGATCGACTTCGCCAAGGCCGCTGAGCAACACCCTGCCGAGGACGAGGATGAGGAAGACGACGAGGACTTCCAGCCTGCCGAGGACAAGGACACCAAGATGTCCGATTAGATGCACGTCATGACTTTTCCTCTGACGAACGAATCTTTACAGGGCGGATATGGGCACGATGTTATGATTTTGGGACTGAACAATAAACAAAAGGGATAGGGCGTGGTTGATTATACCTGTTTACCCATGACCCCCAGACACATACTCGGGGGTCTAGGCGGCATGGAGTCGTGGATAGCATCGGCCGCCTTAAGCGTTTACCTGCATTGCATATATACTGTACACTTACAGTCGCATGCAATTAGAGCAATAAGAAATGGCATTAATACAGTCAAAAACTCGGTGTCAAAGTGAGGAGTTTGCTATGTTTCTCACTAGCTTTAGTACAGTGGATGTCGTAGCTACGCTTAAGCTCTCAAGTGTTATGCGTGCAGCATGCTCACCTCATATGCTTGTTTGCAAGTTACACATGCCAATTACTTCAAATAATAATACAGGCTTCGTAGCTTAAGTGAGTTTAATACTTTGGTAGTTCACCAACATGTCAGATCAATAAATACTCTGTCCTCAAATCCAGACTCTCCTAGGAAGAAAACAGACCATGACACGGGATTGGACAGCCCCTCGGTACGTATCTTCCGTACTCCCCCAATGAGCCAGAGTCAGACCGCTGTCATCGGATCGGCCGAGAGAACACCTAAGAAAAACAACCAGGGTATCGTAGGGGGCAGAACCCAAGATTCGCGAACCCCTCGATAATTTTTTGAAACTTCATCCCCTAAATTCACAATCCGCCTCTTGGCTTTGCTTTGCCAGCTGTTTGGTATCGACTGAATAGCCATGGCGCAACGGTACGACATCCTCGAGTACATGTGGCAAACCTGCATGACTACAACCTCATGATGGTCGAATTTAGAGGACAATTAACTGACTGCGCATCGTTAGATTCGGCGCTTCGTCGCTTCACCAGCGTGATTCGCGCAGCGCTCTCTTCGAGGGATACACTGGCGACGCAGCCTCACGACGACCCGTCAGCGCAAGCCCAAGTCGAGGATATGGCTATGGCGGATACGGCGCCCCTTCGCCCTCTCCCTTAGGACAGAGTGGTTACGATGCCTCGAGGCCTGCTTCGTTTCGCTCCGCGACGCCGAACAAGAGGGGCCAGTACAGCGATGCGGTGCTTAATGAGTTGGAGAGCCAGAACGATGCGCAGGTAGAGGGTATTCTGGGCAAGGTCAAGGTGCTCAAGGACGTGAGTTTTCCCTATATTCAAATTGGGACATGGCTGGGAAACTGACAGTTTGTGCTTAGATGACTGTCGCTATCGGAGACGAGATCCGCGAGTCTTCGGCGCTGGCGGAGAAGATGAACGATACTTTCGACTCGACACGCCTGCGTCTCAGGGGCACCATGAACCGCATGCTTGTTATGGCTCAGCGCACTGGAGTGGGATGGAAGGTCTGGCTGATCTTCTTTGCCGCTGTCATCATGCTCTTTATCTACGTATGGCTATTTTGATCACGCACGACTAGTCACGATTCTCGATACTCGATGGCTTTGACGAACTACCGTTTGGCTGCGAAAAAAAGAAAGTAGGAAAAAAGCTGTACGATTTGCATTCCGAATTGGCGTTTGGCTGGGCGTTTTGACATTTACAAGTACTGCATGATGATCCGGGATCTTGGGCAGGTACAGGAGAAGCATCACATCATGCAACGACCAAAGTTGCTCCTTTACGACCGTTGTAATCACTTCCGGGCAAGCCTGTGGCAAGCACACTGCGGCAAAGCAGAGAGCGCTCAAATTCTTCAAATATGTTTTTGGTAATGAACAATGAAAGGGTATATAACAATGCTGCCTAAACTATTCCTATCTATCTGATTGTGGTCGTGTCGCATTAGTCGTAATTATATTATTGACGGGCACGGCGCCCGGCAGGACTGCTATGCATGAAGCTGCTGCCGTCTTGTGAGAGAAGGTTGCTCAGATCCATGCTGGCGCGAGGATGTGACATGGTCGAACGGCCGCCGTGGAATGTAGGTGAAAGTGGCGGTGGGAGAGTCGTAGAGCGAGGTTGGAAGCTGGTGTCAAAATCGTCTGCCTCTTCCTCATCCTCGCTGCTGGATTGCTGTTCGCTGCTTGAGATTTCGGCTTCAGAGTCAGTGTGCTCGTAACCCTGACTCTCTGCCTCGGGAATTTCTTCGTCAAGATCCGCATCCATATCCATGCCGAGGTCGTCGTCCTGGGCAAAGTCGTCTTCGTCAAGAAGTTGGCCATTGGTCTCTTCCTCTTCGTACTCTTCCGTGTCGCCGTACATGTCGTTAGCATCTGGTTCGCCACGGACAAGTGCTTCGCGGAAAGCGTCATCGCCCATTCTCATGCGTGCAGCCATGAGATCGTTCTGACGCTCAGCTCTTACGGCTTCATCGTCATCCGTCTCCTCGCCATCTTCCTCTTCCTCTTCGTCCTCCTCTTCGTCCTCTTCCTCTTCGTCATCGTCATCGTCGCCAAAGCCATAGCCATCATCAGCATCCGGGATCTCATCATCTAGGTCTTGAGCTCCGTCAAGCTGTACATCATCCATCGTTCCATCACCAGGGGCACCTTCAGCTTCGGCCTCAGCTAGCTCCTGTGCCAACTGTTCTCGACGCATTGCTTCTTGATGCTCTTCCTGCTCGCGCTTCTCTTCGCGCATCTGATGTAGTGTCTTGGGGACACCTGGGGGCTTCAGCCAGCCGCTTCCGTAATTCTGAACATTTAATCTTCTCCGGTTCATATACTGCTCGTCTGCAGCAAGTCGGGCGAGAGCTGATCGCTCGATGATTTTGGTGCGTTGCCGCGCCTGATTTGCGCCATGTTGTTGATTATGCGATCCTTCATTGAAGTCGTCGAGAGGCCCTGGTGGGATATAGGGATTGCGAGAAGATCTGTACCATAGAGAATGCGACTAACAATTGTCAGCATGTGAGATTGGTTCAATTCAGACAAGTCTTACATCTCGCGGTGTAAAGTCCGGTAGTGTGGTGAACATGAAAGGCGATTGCAGGACGCGCTCGCGTCAAGCTTTAGATGCAGCTGTTGCTATTCGTGAAGTTGTATTTGCATCGGATTTCCAGGCCAACCTAAAGTTAGGTACGGTACCTGTCAATAATGGCGGGGCAGCTCACGCCGTAGACGCGACGACGCGCTTAGTAGCCGCCATGGGTGGAAACCCGCTGTCAAAACAATGCAACGTTAAAAGAGCTTCAATGACATTCAATTGAACGGGAATTCGGCAATTATTTGGATGGATTAATAAGATACTAGCTACAAGGAGGGTGGTCAGAGATGCGAACCGGTCAGACTGTCTTGTCTACAGCATAATGTTTCTCAGCGGCTATGTCGGCTTGGGATGAGTGGTTTACAGCAGCAGATATCCTTTGGTTCTAGACTCATGTAACTTGTCCGCAATGTCTTTGGGAAATGAAACCCCCAAAGAGCAACTGCGACTTTGTCGATCTAGAGTTATACTGCAACTCACCGCCTGCTGAAGCCAAGCCAAGCTTGCTGTATGTACGACGTCCATTCGCATTCGGCCTTTTATCATCCGATCACCAAAGAACTTACAGGACAGTTTGATGGTTTATTCATTTTGTGAGGTAACTGAATCACCGATGTTTGGTGTGCCTGGCTTTACATGGATGGTATCTCGACAAACTCCTGCAGCTTTGCTTGCGTTTTTTGCGCTAGAACCCTTGTCCTGCTTCATGCAAAGAATGATGCCTGGTTAGCAAGCTAACTAATTCATACCTTGTTAGGTACAGACAGCAGAGGAGCTACAGCATGAGCACTTTGGAGTTGGATGGATGTCGGGAGAAGTCGGAATGACTATGTAAGGCAAACATAGAGGAAGAAAGCAACTCCGGGATTTGGCCGCAAAGACCGTCGGTGTCTCTCCGTTGACTAGGAATTGAGGTCTTTTTCTAGCTGTTATTTCTTTGGGGGCGGTAGCTCGGCGATCGGGAACTCGAAGTCTGGGCATTTGGCCTCTGGTTCATAGGCTGAATGAGGCTCGGATTGACGGCTCCGCAAGCCCGTAAGATCCAATGCATTCACTACAGAGAGCAGCTCGTACAGTAGAGCCCCAGGTAGGCTACAGCAGCTCGCTCTCGCCGAACTCGCTATGGTCCACATAGAAGCTCCGCACAAAAGAAATCGACCAACTGCGCTGCTTGCTTTGATATTTATAATCTCTCGACTCTTGATTTGAGCTGTTGTCGGTATCCATTCGACCGCTGGTCTAGTAGTACGTACCTATTATAGTATTAACGCCGAGAGATAAGCAATGTGGCTCCCACGCTAGGAAATACGGCGTACAGCAACAGATCTGGCCGTATTGCTTGGAAATGCGACCGAGTTGAAGTCTTTCGCCTGTGGTCCAGCCAAACATTGGAGTTTCCAATGGCTGAGCTCTTGTGCAGATATCAGCAACGGATGATAATTGCCGTTGCTTACCATGCATCAGGAACATAAACAAACTGTGCCAGATGTCTAATTGTGAGGTGTCGCCTGTCTTTTCCCCAGACATGTGCTTCTTCACCACTAACGGAGGCTGTCTCTCTGCTATTGGCTGCTTGTCCTATACCGGTTCGGGCTGCCAAACGAAGTGACGTCTTTAATGCAAGCCCAACTGCAACATTAACAAAAGAGAGCAGGCCAGGGTCCCCGCAGGGACTCCCGAAGCATGGTGAGACAGAAGGCAGAGGCAGAGAGAGTTACATCTGCGCGATGGCGTCGACTAAAAGACGGCGCTACCAGTTCCTAGACGATCTTGTTCTGTCTTGGCACGCACTAATGGATGCCGTGTGGTGTGTGTGAACGGCACGACACGACCTCTGCTTGTTCCGTTTTAGTGCTCAGCCAGAGATAGGGAAACGGTGGTTGGTTCGAGATAAGGAAGATGCATGAGTCGAGGGAACATGATTGGTTACTTCTTTCAATTTTATGTTGTCCATCTTTTGACTATGAAGTGTGAGATAATGGGGTGACGGCGATGAATATCACACGTCTGTCTAAACTGCATCTATGATTCAAGGCTCTGAAATGTCGCTCTGGTAATTGAACCGAAGCCTGGCTGGAGTCTAGAGGTGGGGTTTAGGACCTCGGCTGCCTGCTCTGGCTCTGGTCCTGGCTCTGAGATGCGCTCGGCGACTCTCGAGAAAACACCCCGAGATCCTCCACTACATATGCAGTATAGTCTTCTCACGCCAGCGTTAAAAGAGGGATATTTGGGTATTGCATCTGGCAATACTTGCCTTCCATTGTTGAGGCAAATAAAACAGACAGGGAAGAAAAGTGTCTCATGCTTGTGTCGACGTGGCATACATAGCAGAGAAAATCCTGAAGATCAAAAGCCAGGCTACAGTACCTTAACACCAAGCCTGGATAGTTTGTATAGGCCCGTTATAAAGGCATGGTTCTAGTTTGCCTGTCACACCAGATAACAACACATAAGCATAATGTCGTAGCAATCTTGCCTTTGCATTTGCATACACAGAACTGTACGTAGGGACGCGGAGGGCATCTCAAAGTCATCCGGGCTGTGCCTCAAGCGGAAACACATCTCAAATCTCGTACATCACAACGGAACAGATTGGATGCAACATCCAGCTCCTCGGAGGATACAGTACTACAGTACAGTGGTCTAGCCTGTAATGAAGGATGGGGGTTCCATCTAGACGAATCAGACCCGCATTAAGCTCCCCCGTACTCTTTAGTCTGTACGTCAAGGGCCCTTCATTGCCTCGCCCTGCCTTACTGTTTCCTCAAGAGAGGCAAGAGAACAACGTGGGCGCGACATCGGCTTTGAAAAGAACAGGTCATGATTGGCGTCGCAAGTTGAGAAGTCGAAATAATCCCTGCAGAGAGGAAGGTTTAACGTTCCAGACGGCGTCGCACGGATTGGCAGCATCTTCCCATCTTCCAACCATTCGGCGCCATTGGATCTTTAACCAGACCCTGGGCCCCCATCAACTGTCCCATCCCTGTCTTTACGGGAGTCAAGGTGCGGTCGTAAGTGGTTGGCTCGTGGTTAGCGGCAAAGCAATCCATCCCTCGACCACAATTTCTCTTACACGAAACCATGTTGCAAACCTATTCACAGATTGACAGCTTGGCGATAGATATCAATCGCCTGCCTGTAATTGATTGGGTGGCTCTCGAGGCTCAGGTCTCACTGTCTTTACTCTCTCCACGTCGGTTAAAACAAATTAGGCTTGAGATGAATGCGGAGAGCGGAGCATGGCATAGGGAGAGAGCGGAGAGGGGAGGAATCGATTCCAGCGGGAAATAAGAGCGGCAAGGTCGGAGAGGGAACAGCAAATGAGGCCATTCGTGGATGTTATGTAGGTATGCACTATGTAGTAATGCCTATTTCAGTCAATTGGCTGGCTGTAGACAGGTTCATCGAATACACTGACTGCTTTCTATGTTATGAGGGTTGCAAATGAAACACACGTGTCGTCAAGTCAGATCAGATTAATGTCGAGTGGGTTGATTGACATTCACCCATCGTGGGGAGCCAGCCTAAAGTTAGCATTGGGGGGATACAGTATATGGGGATTTATGGAGGACCCTACTATACAACGACGGGAAATCATTTTGAAATAGATACATCGCCACTATTCGATCGAAAAGCACGTTGCCCTCTTTATTCAAATACGTAGCCACCGGTAGATCTCAACCCTCCAAGAACGTAGATCTAAGATACATGGAGGAAATGGCTGCAACAACGCACTTAACTCGTCTACTACCGCTTACTAGCAAAAAGTGATAATCAAAGATGCGCGTTTTCGCCTCCAAGGAGGAATATGCCGATGAAGGAGGATGCCCTGGGAGGTGCCGATCTACGGAGGAGGGTGAACGGAATAGTCCTACCCTTGAGAAGTGAGATGGACCGGGGCGGAGCGGCGGACGGTGAGGCTTCAGTTTTGATTTCGGAGGAAATTCCGAAGGGTGAGATTGAGAAGGTTGTGGGATGATCTTGGGGATGCTGGCATGGATGAGTGCGCTTTGATGCAGAGACTGGGAATATTTGAACGAATTGAAGAGTTTATTAAGACATATTTAATATAGTAAATATGTAGAACAGCGTGATTTATACCTGGAGAGCCTATTGCCAGGTTTCCCCAAGCCTCATTCAAATGCCTAGTAAATAGTCTTGACCGGTGCAGGGTATGACGCCGAGAAGAGAGACGTTAGTTCTTAAGTACTTATTGAGCTTCCTCTTTCTGACCCTATAAACGTGATCTTCCCCAGAGAGTGGCATGTCAATAGAATGATGGCAAATGCCTGCATCCTCATTTGCTTGTGGTTGATTCTTGACATGTGCGTTCATTTTCTTTCCTTTCCGCTCCTCCAATTAATGAATTCCCTAGCTAGACTTTTGGCTGCATGGAGAAAGGAAACGGTACCTTGTAAACGGGGCCACGGCAGGGTCCATACCTACGACCTACATGTGCTGTGTGCAACCCACTTCGGGTTCGGAGTCAGTACGCCGAAGACGTAGGTGTAACTTGTAAGAGCAGATGCAATGAGAATAATTGGATGTTTTTTTCATCGTCTACGTTGGCATCACAAAAGAACTGTCATGGAGGAAACAAGGTTCAGATGAAAGAGGAGGCTGAGAGTCAGTAGCTAGACTGAACTAAATAGACGATTTGGGATTGTACGTAGATATAGTCTACCTACATCACTATTCAATTTTCATGTGAAATGCCATCTTTTCGACCCTCTATGAATGGGCGAGAGTCTATCTGTTGTACCAAACCTCAAATCGAAGCAACATAGGATCATCAACATCATCTTTGAACCCCCCACTCTCTACCAGCTTCAGTACATAGACAAGGTATGGATGACATGGACTGCTATGCATAACCCCCGTATTCATATTTCGTTTCTCTTGCTTTGGTCTACTCTGCTTCTCTGCTCTACAATCTACAGTAACAAACCGCAAAGCCCTACCTACTCCAGATATACGCCCCTCCCACTACTAGCTTCCCCTCATCTACACGCCTCCCCCCCTGCTTCAACC
>JABCJV010000450.1:0-43241 GCA_013184325.1 Fusarium luffae
TCGTCTCGTCTTGGCTTGGCTTACCTTGCCTGAACTTCTTCTTCCCCATAACTTTTCTCCCCTCCATCCTTCATATATACCTACCTGACCTCCCTCCGGCATACCCGCCTGTTTCTTGTCCTCTCTTCGTCTGCATATCCATCCTCCCTTCACAATGGCTTCAGTCACTCGTCTCAGCAACGCTGCCCTCCGGGCTTCCCTCCGCTCTACTCCCGTCAATGGCTCTGTCTTCAACGCCATTCGATGCTACTCCGCCAAGACCCAGGTATGTTTTGTTTAACCTCGGATAAAGTCGAGTCCCAAAATCTTGCTATCCATGGACGTCATGTCACGATCTATCCATTGGAGAACACACGAAAGACTCGGCATGCAATACAAGAACAACATGCTAACAATCGTCATCGTCATAGACCCTGAAGGAGCGATTCGCCGAGCTGCTGCCCGAGAAGATTGAGCAGGTCAAGGCCCTCCGAAAGTCAGTCGCATTCTCTCCCCTCGGTTTATTGTCTGCCGAAGCTTGGGTCCACCCCGAGCCTCATGCCTGCATAAAATCGACGGCAAACCTACAAGCGATTGAGCATTCAAGCTAACGTCCTCACAGGGAGCATGGTTCCAAGGTCATTGACAAGGTCACTCTTGACCAGGTCTACGGTGGTGCCCGTGGCATCAAGGCCCTCGTTTGGGAGGGTTCCGTCCTCGACTCTGAGGAGGGTATCCGATTCCGTGGCAAGACCATCCCCGAGTGCCAGGAGCTCCTCCCCAAGGCTCCCGGTGGCAAGGAGCCCCTTCCTGAGGGTGAGTAGAATCCATCGCAGAAATCCACAGTCTTGGTGCTGACAGAAATCTCACAGGTCTCTTCTGGCTTCTCCTGACCGGTGAGGTTCCTACCGAGCAGCAGGTCCGCGACCTCTCCGCTGAGTGGGCTGCCCGCTCCGATCTCCCCAAGTTCGTCGAGGAGCTCATCGACCACTGCCCTACCGATCTCCACCCCATGGCTCAGTTCTCTCTGGCCGTCACTGCTCTCGAGCACACCTCCAGCTTCGCCAAGGCCTACGCCAAGGGTATCAACAAGAAGGAGTACTGGGGCTACACCTTTGAGGACTCCATGGACCTCATTGCCAAGCTCCCCAACATCGCTTCTCGCATCTACCAGAACGTCTTCAAGGGCGGAAAGGTCGCTCCCATCCAGAAGGACAAGGATTACTCCTTCAACTTTGCCAACCAGCTTGGCTTCGCCGACAACGCCGACTTCGTTGAGCTCATGCGTCTCTACCTGACCATCCACACTGACCACGAGGGTGGCAACGTCTCTGCCCACACCACTCACCTTGTCGGCAGTGCTCTCAGCTCCCCCTTCCTCTCTCTCGCCGCTGGTCTTAACGGTCTTGCCGGTCCCCTCCACGGTCTTGCTAACCAGGAGGTCCTTAACTGGCTCACCGAGTTCAAGAAGTCCGTCGGTGACGACCTTAGCGACAAGGCCATCACTGACTACCTCTGGTCCACCCTCAACGCCGGCCGTGTCGTCCCCGGTTACGGTCACGCCGTCCTCCGAAAGACTGACCCCCGTTACATGGCTCAGCGCGCTTTCGCCCAGGAGAAGATGCCCAACGACCCCATGTTCAACCTCGTCTCCCAGGTCTACAAGATCGCCCCCGGTGTCCTCACCGAGCACGGCAAGACCAAGAACCCCTACCCCAACGTTGACGCCCACTCCGGTGTCCTCCTCCAGTACTACGGTCTCACTGAGGCTAGCTACTACACCGTCCTCTTCGGTGTCTCCCGCGCCATTGGTGTCCTTCCCCAGCTCATCATTGACCGCGCTCTCGGTGCCCCCATCGAGCGACCCAAGTCCTTCTCCACTGACAAGTGGGCTGAGCTCGTCAAGAAGCTGTAAAGGAATTAAAAGTGAAAGGGAAAAAGAAGGTGATGGGAGGATTCTGTTCAGAATATGGGCAGAATGGATTGCCGAGTCACTGGCATTTGTACAACACAATGGGACTGTTTTAGTTTAGTAATGAGCAAGTCGTCGCTGGAGCGCCGATTGAAATGAAATGATTTGACAGTGAATTTGTTACTTCTATCTATTTTGTGAATCTGTTGGAGCATGTTGATGGTGCTGTAACTGCCAATTGACGCAGTTACAATTGCTCGGTTATTGCTCTAGGAATCATGATGTTCTCGTTCTGAAGCTTGTTTAAATGGGTCACGTTGACCCCACGCACTAAAAAAAGATGGACTTTTGACTGTACCTACAGGCCTTGTTTCTTGATCGAAATGCAAATCCTGTTGTGATTAACAAACTCTGCCTTCTCTAATAGGTGGGTTAAGTTATGCCCTCTGGAAGAAAAGAATGTAGCGAAAAGCACCGAAACCATGCATTGAAGGTTCGGTACGTTCAAGCTTCGTAGTCTCGGTGAGAGATTACACCGACAAAATCCCCATGCGGACGCGAGCTCTCAACAGTTGAGTGGAGGAGGGGCGTTGAGAGCTCCTCTAAATTGGCGCCACGGGGGAACTTGGATGAAAATAGAGGTGAGAGCTGCGATCTTCGGGGGGTGGCTGATGGTATTACCGAATGGGGAAGTAGAAAGAAGTGGATGAGGCTGCATGTCTATCTTTTGAGGTTCAGTTCAAGGATAGTTTTGCATTTCCTTGGAGGTTTGGTGGTGATTGAAAGCTGTTGAGTAGTAAGTACCCGGGTCCCGACCTCAACTCGGACAGCTCAGCTCAGCTCAGCCTGTAAGCATTCTGAACTTTACCTACTGCAAGCCTGTAACAGCCACAGGATGGAAGCTGCAGTAGTGAGAGACATGTAGTAATGAGGTCTCACGAGAGAGGGAGAGATATAAGCATAAAAAAACATGCCCGAGCCAGGTCAGATATATCCATAATCACAAGCAATTTTCTTCCCCTCATCGGTCTTCTTTCTGCCGGGCAGAACCCCAGGACATCCACCCCCGGATTTTTATTTTTATTTCACATGAGAGATTCAGCTCAAACCCGATCTTATCTCGGTCATACGAGCTGTCGGCTTCCAATGAAATCATGTCGCACAGGCACGACAGGCGAAAAGTTCCGCATAGTGTCATCGGTGTTTGGAAATCTGTATGCGAGACCAAGGTCAGCATTAATACACAGCTTTTCAGCCGTTGGTAGTAATCAATTTGTACTTTTCCCTCTCCTCTAAGAAGAGACAATACAACAGTGTTAGGTTGGAATAGCGTCGTCAGCCTTACAAAACGTGCCGAACATTACCAGGAAGCTTCTCATTCCCCCTCATCAGCAATTACAGGCCGAAACACATGTAAAACAATAAAGTGACTGACTGACTGAATGACTGAGCTCAATGATATCAATTCGGGTCTTCTCGCGCATGCGCATGTCCATAACCAGTTGAACCTCGGCCATTGACCTCCGCAAATTCATCCCCATTCTTGGTACATATTTCCCCTCCGTTTATCGGGTGCCTTCCCGGGCGGCTTCTTTCCCCCTCCTCAAGCTTATTGTTCTGTTCTGCTTATTCGCTTCTGAGGTACCTAAGCTCAGCGTTTTCCCCCCAAAGCTAATTCAACTGTTCTCATTGGATCTGACTCAGCATCCATCAAATCTACAGTACGTACCTTCCTGCCTCACCTCACCTCATCCCTACAACCTGTCCCTAGCTCTCCCGGGTCCTGGCTCCTTCCCCCCCACGTAACCTCCCAAGCCTTCCCAGCGCACGCCTCTAGCTTTATCCCTTTCTCTTTTCTCTGCTCCGATTCCTTTTCTTCCTCTCTTTCTTCTCTTCTACAACCTCTCGAAAACCATTCATCAACCTTTCAACCCTCCCCTCAGCGAAGAAGCACCCTAATCCCTTGGTCAGGGCCCCTTATTCTACGACACTCCCAAAGTCATGGCTGCTATTCGTACCGATCTTCCAGGCCCCATCGGGGAGAAGAAGCTGGAGAAGAAGCCCGTCAAGTTCTCGAACTTGCTTCTGGGCGCTGGTCTCAACCTTTTCGAGGTTACCACCCTCGGTCAGGTAAGTGAATAACCACCTCTGTTGAATGGAATCAATAGAATTAACTCCCGAACTGCCGCTTGAGGTAGTGAAAACGACCATGGCCGCCAACCGTGGCGACAGCATGGCTACGGCCTTGGGACGCGTCTGGGCTCGTGGTGGTCCTCTGGGCTGTAAGTGATAACCACCAATTCGACACGTTCTCAACGTTTTGCTAACCCACAATCTGCAGTCTTCCAAGGTCTCATTCCCTGGGCTTGGATTGAAGCCTCTACCAAGGGTGCCGTTCTCCTTTTCGTCGCTTCCGAAGCCGAATACTACGCCCGTTCCGCTGGTGCTTCCGAGTTTGGTGGTGGTATCATTGGTGGTGTCACTGGTGGTGTTGCTCAGGCCTATGCCACTATGGGTTTCTGCACCTGCATGAAGACAGTTGAGATCACCAAGCACAAGCTCGCTGCTGCTGGTGTCAAGCCCCAGTCTACTTTCCAGACCTTCGCCGAGATCTACCGCAAGGAGGGTATTCGTGGTATCAACAAGGGTGTCAACGCCGTTGCTATCCGCCAGATGACCAACTGGGGTAGCCGTTTCGGATTGTCGCGTCTCGCTGAGGGCTGGATCAAGTCCCTGACTGGTAAGAAGGAGGGCGAGAAGCTCTCAGCTGGCGAGAAGGTCATCGCCAGTGCTCTCGGTGGTGGTCTCAGTGCTTGGAACCAACCCATTGAGGTTATCCGCGTTGAGATGCAGAGCAAGAAGGAGGACCCCAACCGTCCTAAGAAAATGACTGTTGGCAACACCTTCAAGTACATTTACGAGACCAACGGTGTCAAGGGTCTTTACCGTGGTATTGCTCCCCGTATTTCTCTGGGAATTTGGCAGACTGTCTGCATGGTTGCATTTGGCGATATGTAAGTGCCGCCCACATCGTTTAGCCTGACCGATACTAACCGCGCTATTTTATAGGGCCAAGGCTTATGTTGAGAAGTTGACTGGTGAGACCGTCACCGCTAAGCATTAGAAGGCGTTTGGGGAAATTTGGTTTCAAAATACCGCTCGTGGTGAGCTTGACGTACGGAATATCTAATGTTCAAAGATCTTTGATGTTATGACATGCGCTAGTTCTATGTACGCGCATCACCTATGACCTTCGAGACGATCAATTAGTTGAATGACAGTTGCTCGCTCAGTGCTTTGATTTGAAATAGACCAGAATAATTACGCAACCTATCATGTGCGGTTTCTATTTGGTGATCAGGACGTTGGATGACTGACGCCCGAGTCGTGAGGATCGGCAGGGTTCGCAAGTTAAAGTTGCTTCAAACATAGGCATACATACATAACAGTAGTCTCGCCGGCTTGGTGTTTTATTTTTTTGGTTAGTGAGTGGCTTCAGACTAATGGGTGGACCTTCCATTGTGTCTAATGGGGTATATGTTGTCAATCCCAGTAAGCTCATGCATAAATTTCAACATCAATTGGCAAAGTCAATGAAATTTACCTGTTCTTGCAAAGTTCCCTCGAGAATTATCTATGAACTCAGACCCGCGAGTATAGGCAGGTGGATAAAAGAAGAATTATCTTCTTAAGGCCTGGGCTACCTTATAATAAAGTAGCCTAAGTGCTAGTCTAAGCTAGCATAAAGTAACTAAATTATTTGATCTGTTATACTTTTAGTGCTGATTCTTCTAATACCTTAAGGATAAGTAATAGTTAAAGTGAATAAATTTAATATTTATCTTTACATCTTTAATCCTTTTAAATCTTATCTACTTATCTTATTTGCACTTGTAATTTAGCACTTAAAGTAAAGCTTCTAAAAAGAGTAGCAGGCTAGTTTTAACTTGAATAGTATTATCTATAGCGCTGCAATTATTTTCATAGTACGATATACTTTTCTGCTTATACTTCTTCTTCAGTAAGTGTCAGCGTCGTCTAAGCTCATAGTCTCTTCATATATAAAACCCCAGTCCTCTTCAATATTTAGTAATGCACCGGCTTTCACAAGATCATTCATCTCGCCCCTGTCCAGCTGTTCTGAATCAAAGTCCTGCTTCTTATTCTCACTATGTACAGCCTTTAGACGCTCGTCTGTTGGCGAAGGGATCTTTACCCGACGCACGGAACGTCGTCGTCGGCCAATGCTAGCGGCTTCGCTGTCCTTCTGGAGTCTCTCGAAGTCGGCGAGGAGAGGAGCGGTGGGGTCTTCGTTAAGGTGAGCGTCAAGGCGGAAGAGGTTACTTGATGCATACTCGGGGCCTTGAACGGCGCCAATGACGGGATTATGGGAAAGTCGCAAGCATCGCGTATCGAGATATGTCCGACGAGCGTAGGATGCATCGTTCAGCTCCGTGTCGGTATCCATGCCATCCTCGTCCGCGCCGGGTGGGTCCGGCTCCGAATGGAGAAGTAACGGTTGTGGACGGCGAAGCCGCCGGGTAGTGCCGGGCAGAGTCATAAAATGAGATTCGGGCGCATCACGCGCATCTATTGAGAGGATAAAGCAGCGACCAGTGGCGTCGCCTATTGCCAGTTTCGAGTTGTCGGGGGAGAAACCACCCCAAGCGATGGGTCCTGGTGCTGTAAGGATGTCCCGCACGAAAGGTGCTTTACGCCTGCGTATATTCCACACTTTGACTACTCCGTCACTCGATCCTGTGTAGAAACGGCCCAGAGTGGTGTTCCAGGCAGTGAACTTGATACCTGTATCTTCTTTCTCGCGGTCTCCACAATATTCTTCGATAGGTTTTCCGTGACGGAGCGTGTGAATGGGCCTATCACCCTGGGCCGTGTCCCAGACATAAACCTTGCCGTCAGTGCACGCGGCGCTCACATAGGCGTGCCCGAGCGAGTTGGGAACAAACGTGAGCTCGTTGATGTCGGAGGCCTTGCAGTCAAGTGCTTGATACTGGGCAAACCCGGTACCACCCAAGCGCTCCTTATCGCGCTGGAATATGTGAACCTGGGTCCTGATCTTTTGGGCATTGTTACTCAACCCAGTCGGCGTTGTTGCAACAATGAAGCGTTGTAGTGTTGGATGCCAGGCGACTTCGAAGACATTGGCTGTTGATGCTGTGAGTACAGGGATCTGCTTGTTCTCCTCTGCGTTCCATAATATGATTTCTCCTGAAGTCTTTTTGTCTTCAGGGATATCCTGATCATCACCTGTCAAACTTCGAGGCGAGTAGCCGACCAAAAGTAGATGCTGGCAGCCTGGAGCCCTTCCCCACTGCATCGTTGCTGGGAAGTAAGCCCACTTGTCGGACCCTTCAGCGTCCTTTCTCGAGCAGGAAAAGGTCTGGTATGCACTGTTTGCCTCATTGCCCTTTTCAATAGTATAGATTCTCACAGCATCCGTCGGCGAGTCTGCCGCTGTCGCTACTCTGCTGGATCTATCCTTTGCAGCAGCGACGAAGTTGACGTTACCAGTGTGTTGCCATGTAGCAATGGCTTCCATGTGCGCCCCCTTCGAATTGACCTTCCAAACTTTGACCGTTTTATCGAAACCTGAGGTATAAGCCAAATCGTCTTGCTCGTTGTAGTCAGATGATACAACTGAAGAGTAAAGCCAAGGATCTTGACTCTGCCTCATGGCCTCCGTCGAGTTCTCTCCTTTTTCGACTCGTGGCCGTGGGATTCTATGGTCAGGAAATGCACGCAGCGTGCCTTTGTCTGTTGAGCAAAGAAGCAAATTTCCTGGTTTATTGTATTGTTGGTTGTGAGTGTCGGAGTGAGTCGTCGTGCCGCATATGAAGCTTTCGTTGGAGACCCAAGCCCCTGTTGTAATATCACCAGCGCAATTGGTGAATTCAGCTACTACCTCCAGATCGTCCTCGCAGAGTGTCTTGAATTCTTCCCGGAAATTCAAATATTGCCGAGTGCGCTGACATCCATGATTTCCTGACATTTCTCGCGCAAGTAGCAGGGATGAAAGCCTGCTCGCCCTTCTCAGTTGACCCTCGCGCTTCTTGGTTTGTTCGCTCACGGGTTCGGCAGTAAACGACAACACACGCGGAACCTCAGCCACTTGTCCAGCCCATAGATCCGCTGCAAAAGCGTTCATATCGCGACTAGACCGCCCACTCGATGCAGGCAAAGTCCCCAGCCTGACGCATCGCGTTAGGGTTTCGAGAGTAGGCGCTAAACGGTCGTTCTTATATTGCGAAAGCTGTTCCGTAATCTGGGCGATCTCGTCAGGTGAGAAGTCGACATGGTATACAACTGGTTGCAGCGGCAACTCAGTGCTGCTGATGTTCAGGGGATGCCTTGTACCCGCCTTGATCGCATTACGATACTCTGCGGTGATATATGGCTTTTTGGTGAGTTGGTAGAATCGATTTTGAGGATTAGGTTCGCGGCGCTTGCGAGGCTTGTACGGTCGCCTTTGGACATGCTGAAAGATCTCCGTTTCTGAAGCCTTCGGTAGCTCTGGCGCAAAGAAAAATGTTGGGGGGTTCGATTCGCTTGGCCTTGTCGGTTGGTGTAGCGTAGACCTGGGTCCTTCCCTTTCTTTCGGGCCCCTTAGTTCGTCCGATGTTGGTTCCGACCCGGAGTCTGAAGAATAGGACTCCTCCGTTTGCCCTCGTGGTGGAGTGGCCACACGAGTCGCTCGGTGGAGTTGTCTTGCTGGAGGTCTCGGGGAGGCTATAGGTGCCACGCGGAACTCCTAGGAATATACGTTAGCAAATACACAATCCCAGGCTCATGTAATTCGATGCTCACCGAACCCTCTGAAAGCCTCTTAACGACATCGCACGCCTGAGTAGAGAGGATACTCAGATCCGTCGGGCTGAGATAACCGCAAGTCTCGTCCCATCGTCGCCGGAAGAACTTGCTTATACAGAGTTCCGTAACTGTCTTGAGTAGCCGTTGGTTAGCTAATTAAGCACTTCGTGACGAGAACCATCTTGTTTGTTTACCTTGATTGCGAGAGCGTTAATGTGATAAACTTCGCGCGGGAGCCTCTCAACCGCCGAGCTGACCAGCGGCCGGATCTGTTGCTGCAGGCATTCCTTCACGCTGCGTCTCTCGACGCGCCGACGTTTATGAGGAGGTTCGTTGCCCGTCCGAGCAAGATTATGTGGCAGTGGTATGGGTGCCGTAGGCACTCTGCCACGGTTATCAATAGACCTAGAGACCGTCGTCGTTAGCCCAAAAGCCATGAGAGAAATGCGCCCAAGTGAAGGGTAAGATCAATTAGAATGACGTCCGACGCGTAAAGGAGCGCGACGGGGATGAATCACTTACCCCATGGCCCCATTTGGCGTTGTTGAGGTGATAAGGTGATAAAGAAGCATTAGAAGAGGGTTAGCGGGCCCAAGAGGTGGAAAATAGATAATCCAGAGTGCTATCTAAGCTTAGGGGTAAAAAGATTACTAAAGTTATAAGTTCTAGCTACTTTTAAAGTCTGTATAAGTTAAAATAGCTTAAATAGTATATTATATAAATATAAAGCTATATTATATATAGAGTACATAAAATATATATATTAAAGCGTAGTAGTAACTATCTAGAAGATAAAATAGACCTTAGTAGTACTTATATAAAGTAGTTATATAAGTTCTTTAGAATTAGTTACAATAGAAATCAATTAGGAGGTTAAGAAATCGCAATTACAATTGTTGCAAGAGGTTAACTGCAGTTGCAAAGTTAAGACATACGTTGGTGCTGTTCCTTTGCTGTAAACAAGAGCTCAGCAGAGTGCTGTTTATAACACTTTGCAATTTCCATTCAATAGTACAAAACATCTAGGATCTTAGAAGAAAAGAACTTTCTTACAAATAAAAGCTTTTGTAAAGGAATAGTTGCAAATAATAGTTTGCTACATATGCATTGCGAGTATACTATAATAACCATCTACAAGTTCAAGCCGCTTAACAAGCCTTTCAGCATATACGCAAAATCGCCAATGCAGATTTAACGCCAAAATCACATATTTGAACTGAAATATCACAGTATTTTACAGCTTGTTCTTTCCAATTGGCTCCTGGGCCGCAAGCTCCTCGTACATGCGGTCGATATGGTCTCGGAAAGCCTTGGCGGCCTGGGGACGCTTAAGCTTAAGTCTATAAGAATTATAACGTCAGCTCATGTGTTCTTTACCATACAAAAATAGTTCAAACGGTTCACGGGAACTTACGTAGGGGTGAATAGTCCGTTATCGATAGTAAAGGGGTCGATGTCAAGGTGGACATTGCGTACTTTCTCGAAGCTGTTGAACTTGTGCTTGCTGCCAATGGTATCAAGGACCTTGATGAACTTGGCCTTCACCTTGGGGTTATTGGCTGCAACGCGCAGATCCGCTACCTGGTTAGGAGTGATGGTCTCCTGCAAGATCTTGCTGGCAAATGGCGCAAAGTTCTCAACGTCGATGCCGAAAATTGCGACCAATGAGGACTGCGTACCGTCGCCGTGGACATAAGCCGCATTGACAAGGTTGCTGCTACCCAGGTAGACGTTCTCGATACGCTCCGGGGAGATGTACTCGCCCTGTGCGAGCTTGAGGACGTTCTTCTTGCGGTCGATGATCTTGAAGCGACCCATCTTATCGATCTCACAGATGTCACCACTGTGGAACCAACCATCGGCATCCAGAGTCTTGCGGGTCTCCTCGTCATTCTTGTAATACTCGCGGAAAACGACGGGGCCGCGGAGGAGAAGCTCACCGCGAGGGTTGGGCTTGTCATCCACAGTGTAATCGAATTCGGGTACAGACTCGAGGCAAAGTTCCACACAGCACATGGGGCCGCCAATGTTTCCGGTGGTGAAGTCGCCTCGGGCTTGGATGGAGCCGACAGCGTATGTCTCGGTCATACCAAAACCTTGAGCGAAGTGGTTAGCGAAAGCGGCGCGCAAGAATTGCTGAACGTCGGGATCAAGCTGAGCGCTACCGCTGACCATGCTGTGAACCTTGTCCATGCCCACGGCAGCCTTGACCTTGGGAGTCCAGATTCGGTCGTACAGGAAGTGTGTGTTGGAGGCCTGTCCGGGTGGCAGTCGCATGTTTGCCTTCTTGGTCTCGATGACACGTCGAGAGAGAGCGCCTCGAACACCCTCGGCCTCAATAGTGGCGGTGCGGATAGCTGAGTTGAAGCGGTTGAACAGTCGGGGGACGGAGATGAAGCCTGTGGGCTTGAGAATCTTCATATCATCGACCAAACCCAAAATATCACCTCGGAAGAAACCAATCGCGGCACCCTCAGCGACAGCGATCTGATCAATGAGACGACCGTAAATATGGGCAAGAGGCAGATATGACATGTGAGTGTCCTTGGGGCTCACATTGCCGTTAGTTCGACCACCTGCGATGGCAGAGACTGCGTTCCCGTGGGTAATGACAACACCCTTGGGGTTGCCGGTGGTTCCTGAGGTGTAGTTGATGGTGCAGAGATCGTCGCGAGTGGGAGGTTGAGGCGCACGTCCAGACTTGGCACCAATCTCCTCAACCTGAGCCATGGAGAAAATCTGGATTCCATGGTGAGAAGCGATTTCATTCAAGACAGAGGCCTTGGTGTGGGAAGCCAGTTCGCCCTGCTCAAGAGGATCGAGAGACACGATAAGCTTCAGCCCGGGAAGTCGAGGCGACATCTTGAGAAGAACAGGGATGTGAGGCAGAGAGCAGACAACGCAAGTAACCTCGGCATGGTTGATAATGTACTCTGTTGTATCGGGACCAAGAGTTTCGTAGAGCGAGACAGTATATAGTGACTGAGAAGCAATACCGAAATCTACATCGAGGCTTGTGTTAGCAATTGCAACCTCATTCACGATTTACATGTATGCAGGTTCACGGCGCAACATCCTAGATCCATGATGCGACGCCGTGACCAAGAGGGGCAGGGGACAGCCTTACCAGCGATCTGCCACTCAGCTCTGTTCTGCGACCACAAACCAACACCGTACTTTTCAGGTGCATAGTTAATAGCCTTGTGAATCTCAACAATACCAGCGCCAAAGTTCTTTCTTCGGATGTCAAAATCGGCGTAGGTGATCCAGTCGTACTTGTCCTCCCACTGCTGAGTCGTCTGGTTCCAATGGCGAGTTCCGAGACATTTGGAATTGGGCCACTTGCGCGCACTCCTGTTCAAGATGTCGTGTGTAGAATTGATGCCAGGCTCGAGAGCAGTGACGAGAGGGCCATCGCCGACTGCCCAGTGTCGGTAGGCGGCGGTGCGGTTGGGCTTCTCGGTTCCAGCAACAGGCACGCCGTAGGGTCGGCCTGGAGGAGGATTTGTAGTGAGCTTTTTGTACAGGATGTCGTAATCCTTTTGTGTTTGGAGCGCCATTGTTGAGGATGTCGGGTTTCCTTGTTAATTGGGAGAATTGGAATTGGAGGGGTCACAGTCTTGAGAAGCGAGACAAGACAAGACAGAGAGACCGGGGGCACAAGAAGGATCCTGAGTCGGTTGAAGAGGCGGGGAAGATGGTTGAAGCGGTTACCCAGGCGAGAGAGCAAGAGACGAAGAAGGGGGGAGGTGGAATGCAGGTATTCGGAGGAACACAAGCACAAAAGTAAGGATGAGCGAGTCTCTTGCAGGTCAGGTAGAGGTGGATGGATATCACAAGGCGCAAAAAGTGAAAAAGAAGAGAGGAAGAGAAAAGGATGCTGAATTACGGAGGAACAGGATTAGGTTTTGAGGAAGCGGCAATGTCTAAGGTAGAGTAGAGATGCCTTGGCCAAGTCGACGCCATCGGCTTGGAAGAGTCCACTCCACTGACAGTGGATGATGGGGGACCGAGGCGCGTCACGTACAAGAGCCTGTGCCTCGGCAGCCCCAGATTTCATGGTCCCCAACTAACAGAATAGGGAGTAGCGTCACCTGGGAGCTTGTCTGGGGAACTTGTATCCCCCGCGATATATTGTGTACTTTTACTGTCTAGTCTTTTTTTGCAGTGGTTGGTCGCGGGACATGGACTTTATTCAGCCAAGTGAGCCGAGGATGTTTGATTGATATGGAGAAATGCAGCTGTCCGTCTGCAGTTCGTTGCATTATCCCTGTAACCATTCCATTGTCAGGTAATCTGTTACTCCGTATCTTAGTACTTGATGCGGGGAGAAGAAAAAGGGAGAGAGATGTGATTGATTCTCTCCAACTTGTCAGCTTTTGACCCCAAGGCTCAAGACTCACATGCACAAACATTGATATTTTTTACTAACTACATCATGATAGCCAAGCAGACTGCAAAGGGTACGACCTCGTGGTAATACCGTACGGCACCTGCAGTGACACTTGCCATCATCCGTTAAACCCGTCAGCACCTTGTTCACCCAGACCCAAACCCAAGCATACCTCTAGGTATCTACGGATAATGACTGGCTACAGACACAGACGCTAAGAAGCTCTTCCCGAAGGCCTGGAGATCCTTCTTTTCTTTTAGGGTCTGTCTGTCCAAACAGAAGACGTCTTGACCCCCCTTTTAGAGTCAAGTCCGGTATGTTCGGGTCATGTCCTTTTTTCGGTTACATGTGAATTCGCATCAACTGACATAAAAAGTCATGTCTGTCTGCTGACCTCTTGTTGAGAAGTTTTCAACATGATTGGTTCTACTGGCTATTCGGTAGGTATATACAGTACAAAGAGTATTGTCTTCAGCATTTCAATGCTTGATGATTTCCCCAGAATCTCTGCTCCACCGGCAATGAACGGATATACGGATACCCCATGGCTCCGTATCCGACCGAATGGATCTTGAACTCTTCAACCAGTCAACCCGAACCCACCTGCAAAACACGTGCGCGCAGAGTTCAGTGCTTACAGAGAGGGAAAACCGTCTGAGCTACGCTGATCACCATCACTTGCCGTCGTCAAAAGAGTCGGTAAACCGCTAGTGATGCATATTGAGCGTCACAATCAACATTCATTTCAGAGATACGACATCAACTGTTGATAGAACGAGTCGCTCTCTGTGTTTTATTCGCCAGTTGAATCAAACAAAAGTGTCGCCGATAAAATTTCCAACGTCCCGGCATTTATAACGTTATTTGGGTCTCTCATTCAGAAATCAAGGATAAACCTTCTTGAATCAATATTTAGGCATAAAATGATCTACCAAGATCTACATACGGTGTGTCATGGGCCTTCGGTAGTCAAAAACAAGAATCTCTTTTTCTATTTTGAAATTGCAATTGTTTGATATACATGGATACAATTGACAAATAGTCTCCTTTATGCGGCACATCTTCGCATAACTTACCTTATATCCAACTACCAGAATGTTACTATACGTTTCAACGTTTCATTTGTTAGGTAGTAGTGGCTTTTTGGGTCCTACGCATTAAAAAAAAAAGAGGAGCATGCCCCTGGTTTCTTAATTGGATTTGGTTTTAAGAAGCAATGACCGTTTCACATTTGAACGTGCCTTGTCTCAGGGCCCCCATGAGAGATGGCCCAAACGTTACCTGATGCAACGCAAGAGTAACCTATTCTAGCCTTCAGGTCTCTCACAGAAGGGGTTTCCCTCCGAGCAAAACTGACAGAGTCTCTGAGTGTTGAGTTTTGAATCATCTAAAAAAAGACTCTCGGGGTCCTGCTACTGCTGCTACTGCTCTTAGTGGCCCGGTCTCTCTCTCGGGGCCATCTCCCTTTGGATCGTCCACGCCCCCCCACAAGGCCTGTTGATTTATATGTCTACAGGCAGTTTCCCACGCTTTGCCCATCGGGCCTATTTCTCACGAATACCTCTTGTTTCTCTTTCTTCTAATTATCGTTTCCCTCTGTTCTTTTGTCGATTCAACTTTTGCATATTCGTCGTTTACCACATGAGCATCTAACTCTAACTTACATTCCCTCCCTCGCTATTTCTCCTAACACTATTGCCACTATGGGTCGTGTCGCTTTCTTGTCTCTGCGATTTTTGCAGCTGGTCTTGTCTGTCGCTAGTATCGGTTTGAGCGCATATGGTACGTTTCCTGCGATGGCCTCAACTGCATGGGTGGAAGAGAGGCTAACATTGTCCGAAGTTGTCCATGATTACGACCAGAGAAGTCGAGGCTCAGCGCCCTCGCCGTTTTCCTACCTCATGACCTCGTCCATCGTCTCGATCATCTCCGTCGTCTACCTCACCGTCGCTCCTCTTTACATCCCTCGTATCTACCACCAATACGCTGGAGTTGTTGTCGAGTCTGTCAACGCCGCTCTCTATTTCGCCGGTTTCATCGCCATTGCCGTCTTTATCGGGTCGCTTATCATGTGTGAGGGAACCGTCTGCTCGTGCGCTCGCGCCGATGCCGTTGTTGCTGCTGGCCAGTTCACAGCGTGGATCACGACGACCGCCTTTACAGCCAAGGAGCTGTTCCAAAAGACTTTCCAGGAGCCCAAGAAGGATATCGACGGCCGGGAAATGGGACAGGCTTGAACGGGCATGACGGTACCCACATGAAAAAACACAAAGCATACAAAGACTCGTATCTCCCAATGATGAACTAGATTCCAGGTATAGGAATGGAAGGGAATAGAGGAAAGGATTTTTACGACAGGCGTTTGGGCATATATCTTTCAGGGAAAGCACACTGGCAGTGCCGTTATTGATCGAATGGCCTGGCTTTGCTGTTAAATGAGTATATTGGCGTGGATACCCGACCTCCTGTCTGAGATGGGAGCGTATTTATACATTGGGGGTAATTGGAAAGACTGGCGTTTTCTGCTCTATCGTTTAATAGTCAGCTTTTATCATAGCTTGATCGATATACTTGAAAGCGACCAGAAGCTGGGCTGGACTGGCTTCTGCTTCATTCGACATCATGCTTGCTTTTCTCCATTTCCTTTGTGTAGACAAGAGTGTAGTGCGATAGTAGAGCCGAAGACCGGCGAGACTCGAGATCTGGTGTTATAGTAACATCGAAAGAGGAAGTGTAAATGTCGTACGAGGACATGCCAGGTGAGGACCAGAACAAACAGACGGGGCCTCGATCTGAGGTACTCGGCACCGGATGAGCGGGCCGGTCGGTGGCTTCGAGCTTGTCATGCCTCTCGGTATCTTTTTAGGTCCTTCTTGTGGTACGGCAATTGCACCATTAGACACGAGCTTTGGGTCATGGTGGAGACGGAAATGAAGATGGGTGTACAAGTCTTATCCGTAGTTGCTCGTATAATTGAAGTATTTCGAGGATAGTCAAATAAATAAATGCAAATCATGACCTTATGTAAGACAGTAGTTTTGAATTATGTAGGTTGTAAGCGGCCATCATATTATAAGATAGACATTTGTCGAAAGGCCAATCGCGTCTCATGTCATATTTTACATCTTTGTTCCTGGTCAGCCCCGCATATCAAAAACGTCCATTCATGATGCCCGTCTCCAGTAACAACGGCGTTTTGTCAAACACAAATGTAAAGAATTCCGACCGAGATGGGCATAGCAAAGACGAAATAAACGGCAATCGGCGGTTCTCGGCTATAACACAGCATCAAAGCTCCAATACCAATGCAGCTGTCAAGAAAAGACGACGCTCCAGTCTGGGACGTTGCAAAGTAGTCAAGGCCATGACAGCTCAACAGCGTGGGGAAGTGCAAATGGCGTGCTGCGCGGGGGTTCTTGGTCCATGCCCAAAGAGGCTTGGAATGTCTAAGTAACAGTCGAAGAAGATGAAGGTTGCTAGTAATATGTACCTTCCTCGGTATAGAATGGGATGGGATCATCTCTCATTACGGTGCAGGCTGAGAGCTATGAGCTAAGAGGGAAGGAAGAGGAGGAGGATTGGCAAAGTATAAAGAGGAAGGCTCGATCTGCAATACCTATAGGCAGCCTCCTTCCTTCCTCTTTCTTGAACCTATAGACCTGGGTTCTCTCATTAGTACCTACCTAATTCATTGTCTTTTTATCACCTTCCCTTTCATTGTCTTCATCATGTCAGAGGAACTCAGCAAGAACTTTGAGACACTGCAACTCCACGCGGGGTATGTTTGCCTCGGCTCCGATGACCGGCGTATTGCTTGTCTTTGCAGCTTTCTCCAGAACAGCTGTAATTGACTGCAATACAACGTCTGGACATTTATTACGAGAATGACAATAAAACTGACTGAACTGTTCTAGTGCTGAGATTGATCCCACTACTCGTTCTCGAGGTGTACCAATCTACGCTACTACTGTATGTTTCCACGCAATGACTTGAGCCATGAATTATTTACTAATAATGTTTCTAGAGCTATGTCTTCAATGACTCTGCCCAAGGCGCCAGACTCTTTGGTCTCAAGGAGTTTGGTAACATCTACAGCCGCATCATGAACGTCAGTTAACATACCCATGTTATTCTCCGAGTAACCTCAAGCTAAAATCCCTCCAGCCAACAGTCGATGTCTTCGAGAAGAGAATAGCCGCTCTCGAAGGAGGTGTCGCTGCCCTCGCTGCCTCCTCAGGCCAAGCAGCTCAGTTTCTCGCCATCAGCACCCTCGCCCACGCTGGTGACAACATTGTCTCTACTTCTAACCTCTACGGTGGCACTTACAACCAGTTCAAGGTCTTCTTCCCTCGTCTGGGCATCAACACCAAGTTTGTCGACGGTGACAAGCCCGAGGATATTGCTGCTGCCATCGACGAGAAGACAAAGGCTGTTTACGTTGAGAGCATCGGTAACCCCAAGTACAACATTCCTGATCTTGAGGCTATTTCCAAGGCTGCTCACGAGAAGGGTGTCCCTGTCATTGTGAGTCACTCAACATAGATTTCGATTTGCTCAACAAATTCTAAAACATTGTTAGGTCGATAACACCTTTGGTGCTGGAGGTTACTTCATCCGACCCATCGACCATGGCGCTGATATTGTCGTCCACTCTGCTACCAAATGGATCGGCGGTCATGGTACTACCATCGGAGGTGTGGTTGTAGACTCTGGCAAGTTCGACTGGGGTAAGCACGCCGCTCGCTTCCCTCAGTTCCACGAGCCCTCTGAGGGTTACCACGGTCTCAAGTTCTACGAGACCTTCGGCAACATCACCTTCATCATCCGTGCTCGCGTCGAAATTCTCCGTGATCTCGGCTCGACCCTTAACCCCTTTGCCGCCCAGCAATTACTCCTCGGTCTCGAGACTCTCAGTCTGCGTGCCGAGCGACATGCCCAGAACGCCCTGGCTCTAGCACAGTATCTTGAGAAGAGCCCCTATGTCAGCTGGGTTTCCTACCCTGGTCTCGAGAGCCATCCTTACCACGAGACAGCTAAGAGATACCTGAAGAGAGGATTCGGCGGTGTCCTTAGCTTCGGCGTCAAGGGCGGTGGCGCTGGTAGCGAGGTCGTTGACGGCTTCAAGCTCATTTCTAACCTTGCAAATGTCGGTGATGCTAAGACATTGGCCATTCACCCCTGGAGCACTACCCACGAGCAGCTCTCTGACGAGGAGAAGCGTAGCTCTGGTGTCACGGAGGTATGTTGCCCCGTATCCCATCCGCATGTATCCATCTAACATTGAATAGGATCTTATCCGAATCTCCGTCGGTATCGAGCACATTGATGATATCATTGCCGACTTCGAGCAGTCATTCAAGGCTGCTTCGGATGCTACCACCAAGGGTGAGAAGAAGGAGATTCCTGTCGGCGATAAGGAGGCCGAGGCCCCTCTTGCTCCTTGAGACCTGACATATATGCAGGAGGAGTGGTTGAGAAATGACTTTGATGAAATACCCAATTAGGACTGAAGATGAATAAGAAAGCGTGATTATTATCATTGTACACCCGTTCGTTTCCCATCTGTTAGGACGCTTAACGGCAAATTAGTAGTTTCTATATATAACGATACCGACGTAGTATACTATATCAGATTTCTAATAGTAAATCAGGAGAGCTACCTAGGTAGACAAGGCAATAGCACGAAACGAATACAGATGAAGCACGTAGTACAGCTGATAGAGCATCAAACTCGTCGACGGGTAGACCTACTTTGCGCGAGTTACAAAGCAGTATCACTTATATGTGATGGTAAAACAATACCGGTATGAAGAGAAGGGAGGAGCCTGTTGCGAGGCTCGTAAGTCATACTTGTTTGAAGAAGTCTTAAGCATGGTCTTTTCGACTGGTTTTATTGTGCCTTGGGTATACACATGAAAGTGACCGAGTGTCGTGGGTCAGAGTTACAGTTACTCTAGAGGCTTGAGGGCTATGATAGACGGGACTCTATCATCTCTCAGGCAGGTGCCAACATCTTCAAGTTTATATTCAACTCCAAACGCGCCCTGGTAGATTCTGGTCTTCCTACCCCGAAATGCGTGGTTGTAACAGTAAATGGTTTTCCCGCAGATGTTCAGTCATGCTGCGCTATCTGTATAGGTAGTGGCGTCGGTGACTTCGTCATTCCTGATGAGTGCGCGGGTGCCAGAGGCACTTGGCTCAAAGAGCAGAGTCTGCGGTTATGCGAAGCTCTCAAGTCTCAACCCCTGCCATTCGTTCTGAAAAACCAAGCTACTTTTGGCGGTGCGGGAACCTTCATCGTCAAACGGAACATGAGCTCACGGGCCGCGTTAACGAGAACTCGAAGAGTGTGACGTTTTGATGATAATCTGGGAAATCGGTTTGGCGTACAGGGTAAGCTATAGAGTATGGTTCACATTTCGATTGTCAGAGCTATAGGGTAGGATTATAGCTCTGTCCTATTAGCTCAGCAGGAGATCTGATACTGAAATATGTATTTGGTTATTCTGTACGGATACAGATGGATGTAAGTGAAGGTTGATGGTGGTTGGTGGAACACGAGAAGGCGGGGGATCAACATAAAGGCGGCCGACCCTGGATGTCAGTGTCACAAGCTTGAAGCCACAAATGAGCTTATGAGAACAAATATAAGAGCATTCCTGAACGAAGAATCGCAAAGAAGAGAGGCAAAAGACTTTATTCTTGCTTATGAAATATCATTCATCGTTATATAAGAATGCGATAGCTTCCAATATCTCCGACCAAAAGAGGATAGCTTACCATTCAAGCTTTCGCCAACCACCACAAGATAGATAGCTGCATGTGCATGTGCATTGGATGACTGGCTTGGTAATAGCCCAGTCAGCTCAGCTCTTCGTACCTAGGCTGAAGCAAAAAGGTCAAAGACACTACAGGAGCTAAACCTCCTCCTCTCCCTCCTCACCCTCATTTTCAACCCCTCAAAAACCCAAGCCGAAGCAAAGGATGAATTGTAACGAGCTTCAGGAACACGCCAGAGCGGATTGCTTCCTTGTCAAGAAGCCAAGAGCATTACAATGGTTCTACAAAGGCCAGCTTCAAAAGGAAAAGGAAGAAGAGCGTCAAGCAGGCCGCTTTGAGCTCTTCCTTGACCTTCTCTGTAAGTAAACCTCACATACCAAGTCAATTGGTGCTGACTCTGTTCTTAGATGTTGCGATTGTCGCAAACTTCAGCGATGAGCTCGCTGAACATCCGGATGGCGCTCATCTTGCAAAGTACATACTCATCTTTGCACCAGCATGGCACATCTGGGCCGATCTTCGTGAGATCATGAACTCGTACTACACCGATGATATTCTGCAGCGCTTGGTCATTCTCTGGGTTATGGCACTTCTTGTACTCTATGCCAACAATGCCAATGACGCGGATGAGGACCTCTCAGCGATGCGCACAACTGTTGGAGCGTATCTTGTTGCTCGCTTCACCACTCTCGCTGTCTTCCTCATCACCTCATTCGCAGCATACCAGCATCGAACTCAAGCACGAATCATGGCAGGTTTCATGTTTGTTGGTCTGCTCATCACCATTCCTCTGTTCGTAGAGGGTATCAGCATCCAGGCAAAAGCAGCCATTGTCGCTGTGGCCATATTCTACCAGGAAGCAACCTGGGCGCTTACTCTGAGCCCCTGGATCAAGGGCAAGCTGAACCTGACGTATAGTACGGCCGTTGATATTGCGCACGAGATTGATCGCATGGGTGCATTCTTCATCATCATCCTCGGCGAATTCGTGTATAGCATCATTGTCGGTAACAAGACAGGCATTGGTCTCACGTCTGGTTATGCCAAAGCTGTCTGCACATTAGTCATAGCGTTTGTGCTCAACTGGATCTACTCGAGCGGCGATGGCAGTATCCAAGCAACACATCCCATTCGACGATCTGCTTGGACAGCTTTTGGCTTCTTTCTTCTCCATCTCCCGCTTGCAGCCTCGTTTCTGATCGGAGGTCACGTTGCAGCGGCCAGTACAGCAATAGAAGAGTTTGAGGACGGACAGCGCTGGCTTCTCGGTGGTGGTCTTGGAGTCGGCATGTTCTGTCTCTGGGTGTATGGGATGCTGTATCGAGTAGAAGGTGAGTGTACGCTGCTCATGGGTCAGACTCTACGGATCAGTATGAGACTGGTTATCGCCATCATCCTCATCGTGATACCCGAGTCGCATAATCACCTCAACGCCGAAGACTTTATGTTTGTTGTCATGGCTCTGTTTGCGTTTCTCTTGATATGGGAGACTTTGGGAGGTTTGTCTAAGACGTCGAAGCTCTTTGAGCCTTGGACAGATAGACATCCACCACCAGAGGAAGATGACAGAGAAGGCTTGGCTGGCCAGTAATTGAAATTGCCTGCCAAGATGTTTGGTGTATTTGTTTAACTCGTTAGGTTGTGTTAGTGTTAGTGTTAATGGTGTTGAACCATTGGTAAATTGATAGTGGACCTACCTACTGCAGGACATCGATTGAGTTTGTAGCACCGCCACATCAGCCAATCGCCACAGATGCGCGTCACATGTGGCGCATGCTGTCGCTTTCCACGGCCTCCGTTCTTAGCTTTCATCATGACAAGTTGTAATTTCGAACCAAAATGAATAACGGGAGGCAGCCGACGGATAATCGCTCCTCTTTGCGCCGCTTCTGAATCACACTCAAAGTGTTGTAATCTGTAGTGAGCTTGACCTGGATCAGCAGTGCAGGCGCAAGCAGCTCCGAGCCTTGACCTGCAGCACTGGCCTGGCCCAACCAACCCCGGACGATCTTGGCGCATGTCACTCACTTTCTCCATGATTCGTTCTGCAGCTAAGAGAAGCAAATCGGGTGTTTGCAGTCGACTAGAAGCATCCAAAGAATCAGTTTTACTCAGAGAGAACCAAAGATCGCTGAAAGATGAACAGGTCATGCAATACCTTCTGTAGAATGCAAGGTACTAAAACAAAGTGGCTGTGCTATTTACAATGACAGCTGCTGCTGCAACTGCAACTGCACCAATGGCGTCACCTGCGCTTCACATTCGGGGGAGGGGCAACCAGGGTTTCGGGTAAGTACTACCTACTTGCCCCTCCAGCTCCAGCTCCAGGCCCAAACCCAATGTCATGCCTTCAAGTCGTCACGTCCGCGGGTGGCGTGGATTGTCCGGAAAAGAAGGGAAGCCGCGAAACACTCAAGGTCACAAGTGGCAGGCCCCAGTGCCAAGGGAAGAAGCGTCAAGGCACTTAAATAGCACCTTATACCCCTCTTACTTAGCCTTAACTAACCTTAACTCTTGAATCTCGAATCGCATTTCCCCTCTTTGACTTCCAAGTAACTGCTTATACATACAAGTTTACCTACTATTTATACCCACCTGCTACATCATCGACTACCAACTTTTGATCCTCCGACCTACCACAAACATTTCGCACGACAGTATTGTTATACTCTAGACACAGCTATTTTTTAGATCGCGTATATCTAAAACCTCACTTCGATGGACGATTTCGCTCCCCCAGCTGGTCCGCCTCCTCCCAAGGCCCCCGATGTCCCTGCCGGATGGGCCGCAAGATGGAACGAACAGTACAAGGAATGGTAAGAAATCACTTTCACCCGCCAGCGCATGCTCGTCGCTAATATTTGCGTCCCAGGTTCTATGTCAACATCTACACAAAACAATCGCAATGGGAGAAGCCCACTGCTCCTGTCTTCCCCAATGATGACGGCGCTCCCCCTGGCGCTCCTCCCGGATACGAACAAGGCAATGCGTCTGTAGTTACCGACACCAAGAAGAACCCCTATGAGGACGTTACAGCTGGCCCCGGAGGCTCATCTCAGGATGAAGACGCCAAACTGGCTGCTCGACTTCAAGCCGAAGAAGATGCGCGCGCGCGCAGTGGCCCTGGTGGCCCTGACGTCCCCGCTGGATACGGTGGCTCAAGTAGTCCGTATCCTCAACAACAGCAGCAAGGCGGCAGCAGTTACCCCTCGGAGCTTCCTCCCAGAGACCGGGGCGCTAAGAGCAGTGGTGGTGGTGGTTTCCTAGGGAAACTGATCGGTAAGGGCAAGCAAATGGCCGATAAGCGTCAGCAACAACAGGGAGGTTATGGCGGAGCTCATGGTGGTGGTATGGGGATGGGTGGTGGCTATCCTCAGCAGCAGTACTACCCACAGCAATCTCATGGTGGCTACCCCGGTCATGGCCCCCCTATGGGCTACGGTGCTCAACCTCATTATGGTGGTGGTTACGGCGCACCGGGTGGATATGGTGGCTACGGAGGTGGTCCCGGTTATGGTCCTCCAGGAGGCGGCTTCGGTGGTGGCATGGGAGGTGGCCGCAGACCGGGAGGTGGAGGAGGTATGGGCATGGCTGGAGGCGCCGCTCTCGGTGCCGGTGCCGGTCTGCTCGGTGGTGCTATGCTGGCGAACTCATTCGATAATGATGAGCAGGACGCTTACCAGGACGGTTTCCGTAAGTTTTTGAACCAAACCCCATGTGAAACCAAGATGCGCTAACTGTTTGTGCAGAGGACGGTGCCGATTTTGATGGCGGTGACGACGGTGGTGGTGATGATTAAACACCAGGTCATGCCTAGCAAGGTGTCCGAGAAAGGTGCTCGGGTTGATACCAGATTGAAATCAGGTTTGGTTACGCTTTATGACTTTTGCAATGATAAGGGACTGGGTATTGGATGAACACACGTATCACCACGTTGAGCTATCTCAGGTTTCGACTAGAATCTCAGGTTTGAGTTGAGGAAATAAATCAAATAATAATATCCATTGCTCAAAGCATAAGATGCCGTGTCTCGTGATATTGCTTCTCTATTGCTCACCAACGTGTCGTACAGGACTCTGCCTTTTACCACTATTATATACTCTTCTGGTCGTGTAGATTTATCGTGTCACACCCTGGTTCTTAGGGTTTCCGCCATTGTTGGGTGCGTTGCCACTTTCCTTGGGCTTGGAACCAGCAAGGTACGCAGCCATATCAAAGTTGCTGAGGGGGTTTTCAGCTGAGGCCTGGCCGCTCATGACACTGTTCAGAGCGCTGTTCTTTCGCTGCTCCTCGAACTCGGCGCGCATCTCGGGATCCACTACGAGCTCTTGTTAGTATAATCTGACGGTGTGAATGGGAACGAAGATAGAACATACTGCTGTCCATAAGCTTGGGCATGCCGACCATGAGACCCAGACTGACAACAGCCATGAGAATCATGGGGTTCTTGAGAATGGAAAAGACGGAAACTAGACTTGTCAGTATCACCGTTCAAAAGATCGTTCCTCTTGTCGCAAAGCAGACTCACATTGAGGTCTCTCCATAAAGTAGTTCTTCCCTCCAATAGCTCGAACCTCAAACCCACGTCCCTTACTTCCCTCCTTCACAGACACAACCTCACCCTTGTTATTCCAATCATTGCCCCTGTATGTCTCCCATGCGCGCACGATACCCTCCTCGCCACCCTCCTCAAGCTGCACATCGATTCTCAGCGGGTGGAACGCGTCCGTCGGACAGTGCACGTCGGCGAGGTACGATCCGGGCGTAACATTGTGGAAGACAAAAGTGTTGGCCGCAGACAGAGGAGCCGAGACATGCACGCCTGCCGAGGAGAGCGTAGCATGCGTCGAGGCGGGGAGGGTGAAAGGGTTGGGCTTTGCGGGGAGGTAGAGCGTTAGAGAGTCGGAGGCGAGAGCGGTGGGAAGAGCGAGGAGCGCAGCGAATAGAGCGCTTGTATCGAAAGGTGTGAAACGCATCTTGGAGGAATGGCGTTGAGGCGGTATAGGCTGAGGAGGAAGAGGAAGTGGACAACGGCGATGATGGAGGTTGATATTGGCAAGTTGTGACGTTTCTGATGTTGAAGTGTAGAGACCAAGTGGGCCAATCAGAAGTGCTTGAGCTTCGGGTGTGGCTTGGAGATGATGCAGCCACAGTCAATCAACCATCTTGATATCAATGTTCTGTATACCTGCTATCCATGTAGTAATTAAATGTTCTCAACAGCTACTGTAATATGTTCTAGTTCTAGAGAATAACACAGCTTGCTTAGAGCTTCATCGAAAGCAATGGCATATATTTCTGGTAGGCTGTCCTGTTTCGGCTATCGTAACGTGTCTTGTCCAAGACAATATTTGTGAGACAATTCAAGGAGTCACCCAAAATAGAGGCTCAAAATGGCATGAAAAAGAGTGGCATAGACGCTCATCTAAATTACGCTCTTCTAAAAACTATTTATTTGGGTATCGAGTTCATCAAAGACGCATGAGTCCACTCCTTCGTTTCCCGTGATATGAATCAGACATTTCAGTTCATCCGGCGTCACAGATCGTATAACAAACACTTTTTTGGTTTCATCAGCAGCATTATCCCAGTTCAAATCCTTCGCTTAAGCCTCGGCAGTGCCGTTGGTGGCAGCGCTCTTCTCCTTGAGCTCCTTGACCTCAGCCTCGAGAGTCTTGACCTTCTCAAGGGCCTCGTCCTTCTCCTTGGTGGCAGTGGCAACAGCCTCCTTCTTCTCACTCTGGATGGTCTTGACCTTCTCGAGAGCATTGCTGAAGGCAGATTGTGCTGTCTTGGTCTTCTCCTCCGCTGTGGTCTTCTCCTTCTCCAGAGTAGCAGCCTTCTCCTCAGCGGCCTTCTTCTCGGCCTCCAGGGATTCAACCTTCTGGGCAGCCTCCTCAGCCTTGGCGAACTTCTCCTTAAGCTCCTTAAGTTCGTCCTCAAGAGACTTTGTCTTGTCGGCGGACTCCTTCTTCTCGGCTTCGACGGCGGCCTGGGCGTCCTCAAGCTGCTTCTTCAGTTCAGCCTCGGAGTCCTGGGCCTTCTTTGCGTCAGCCTCAAGAGTGGCAACCTTGGCCTCGGCCTCCTTAGCTTTAGCAGCCTCAGCCTCAAGGCTCTCAACCTTGGCTTCAGCTTCCTCGACCTTGGTCTTCAGCTCGGCCTCAGCGTCCTGAGCCTTCTTGGCATCAGCTTCAAGGGCGGCAACCTTAGCCTCGGCCTCCTCAGCCTTAGTCTTGAGCGAAGACTCAGACTCCTGGGAGTTCTTGGCGCTGGATTCAAGATCAGCGATCTTGGACTCGAGTTCCTTCTTCTCCTGCGCGAATGTTAGTATATTGTGAAAAAGAGAGTTGTGTTATTTGCTTACCGTTTGCGAAGCGTTAAGGTCCTCCTCAGCCTTGGAGGCCTTGGATTGAGCATCCTCGATTTGCTTCTCGAGCTCGGCAAGCTTAGTTGACTTCTCGTTAAGCTCCTTCTCGATGGACTCGCGCTCTTCGGTGGCAGCCTTGAGCTTAGCCTCGATCTCCTCCTGCTTCTGCTGGGATGTCTCATGGTCGCCAGTGACAGTCTTGAGCTTCTCAGCCTGCTCGTCACGCTCCTTCTTGAGAGTCTCGTGCTCGTCAGTAGCAGACTTGAGCTTAGCCTCAAGGTCGGCGGCTTCCTGCTTGACCTTCTCCAGCTCAGCAGATGAGTCACCTTGAGCCTTGGTCAAGGCAGTGGTGTGCTCCTCAGCAAGCTTCTTCTGGGCCTCCTCTGAGGCAGTAAGATCCTTCTTGGCAGCCTCAAGGTCCTTGGTCAGATCATCATGGGTACTCTGGAGAGAGCCGTGCTTCTCCTTCCACTCGGCAGCATCCTTCTGGGCGGCAACGAGCTCAAAGGAGGAGTCGCTCTTGAGAGACTCGTTGGTCTTCTCGAGTTCGGCAAACTTCTCCTTGAGCTCAGCAAGCTCCTGCTCAAGAGACTTGTTGGTCTCCTCAAGAGTGGCGTACTTGGTCTGGAGATCAGACAGTTCAGCCAGCTGCTTCTTGAGCTCAGACAACTCGTTCTCAGAGTCGGCCTTGTGCTTGTTGTGTGTTTCTTGGAGGATGTTGTGCTTCTCCTCGGCCTCGACGAGGTCCTTCTTCGCAGTGGCGATCTGGGAGTCGGACTGCTCCTTGAGGTTGTCGAGAGTCTCTTGGAGGGTGGCGTACTTCTCCTCGGCTCCGGCCAAAGCCTGCTTCTGCTCGTCGAGGGCAGTGACAGCGGCCTTGAGGTCTGTCTCAAGCTTGTCGTGGCTGGATTGTAGAGTCGTGAACTTGTCCTCGGTTCCGGTCAGAGCTTGCTTGCCCTGCTCGGCGGCGCTGGAAGCGGCAGCGAGCTCTTCCTCAAGTGTACTGTGGGCCTTGGTAAGAGTCTGGTGCTTCTCCTCAGCCTCAGAGATCTGGGTCTTGAGGGTAGCAATCTCCTTGGTCAGAGCAGCCTCGAGGGCCTCGCGGGCCTCCTTAGCCTCAGCAAGCTCAGCCTTGAGGCCGGCGAGCTCATCGGCAATGGATTGCCTCTCCTGCTCGAGACCCTTGAGCTTCTCTTCGGTGGCAGTCAGAGACGACTTGGCATCCTCAAGCTCCTGGGCGTTCTTCTCAGCGGACTCCTTGGTGGAACGAAGCTGCTCAGAGCTCGAGTCACCACCCTTCTTCAGCTCATCTTGCAAGATGGCGATTCGGGCGTGGGTCTCGTCGAGAGCGAGAGAATTTTGTTTCTCGAGCTCCTTGATCTTTTCTCTCAGGTCCTCAGCATCCTGGGAAACTGTTGTGCACTCCTTCTCCTTCTTGGAGAGGTCTTCTTCGAGGACGGCGATGGTTTCTTCTCTATCGGCAAGTTGCTTCTCGAGAGCTTGTCGCGCTGCGACGGGGTCTTCACCGCTACTACTAGAGAATGCAGAGACAACGCCGCCCATATCGAATCAGTAATGGGGTATGTGGGGTGTTTGGAGGAGGGGAATTGAGGTTGATAGAGGGGAAGAGAGAGAGAAAGGAAAATAGTCGATGGGTTTGAGGGAATCTCAAAAGTTTTAGGGAAGAAAAAAGAGGCAAGAGGTTGGTTCAGACCGGGTCCAGGTTGCAGATGCCGTTGTTCAAGTATGAAATTGAGCTTGGAGGAGCAAGTCAGAGCAAGAGCACGAGCAGGTGCAGGTGCATGTGCAGTAGCGGCAGCGGCTACGGAGACGAGGATGGAGACAAAAAAAAAAATCGTATCAGGCCCCAGACCCACGCGATACCGTCCATACCTACCAAAATCAGAACTCGACCCAATCTAACCAACCAAGTTATCCGTACCGTAGACAGCTCAACTTCCCGTTCCTCCCGTTCGTTATTCAGGTCGTCGCCTCGGTGATAAAATGAATGAATGGTTGGGCCGTTAATCACTGCCCGCACTAGGTACTATGTGTGCTATGCTATGCTCCGGCCATCTCTTTCTGATCCATTCTTCAATTTCAATTTCACGCAGATACTAAGAAATTTAAAGTACCTGCTACATAAAGATGCCAAGGTACACTACAATTGACGGCCTTACCGCACTTTAGCATGGGATCTTTCGGGTCTGAATCGTTGGTGTCATCCAATATCAAAGCAGCTTTTTTGTAGTTTGGTGGGGTGGTCTATGAACGACATATCACCCCGGTCTAGTCCAGTCAGTATCCGTACAAAGCTCAAAATTTCCAACGACATCTCTCTTTGAATGTGGTCATGGTGGGTGGACTTGGACGCGGTCATGATGTGGCATGCTTTACCGCCTATCATTTTTTATAACAAATCTCGCATTGTTTTCTTTTTGCATTGCTGGCATGCCACTACTGTAGGTACTGACTGTATGACTGACTGACTGACTCTTTTTTTCTTGAAGCCCAATTCTTTTTCCCCTCCTCTCCCCTCCTCTCTCCCATGTCAAATCAAGACCCAACCCCTCATGAGCATGGAATATGGATGGTCCGTCCTCAACATCCATGGATGCTCATGGTCATGCTCATGGTCCCGCCCAATCTGCTAACATCTAATAACCCATAACACCTGCGCTAAGTTACCTATGTATTGTCCGACTCGTGAGCCCCGACCTCTTTCTTTCATGCATGCATACATAAAGTACATTGCACGGATGTTTATTGTTTACCTACAGATCCTGTACTGTTGTCGTCATTATCACTTGCATTGCCAGGACCCTGTGGTCGGTGGTCCTTTCACATGCCTTGCCTGCATGTCCATGTCGATGCAACTGAAACAGAAAAAGTAGCCAAAATTGAGACAAATGTTCAACGGCTTTACTGAAACACTGCCTGCAGCTTGCTATGCTGTTCATGCATATGGCTATAATTATATATACCACGTCTCATGCTCGCTCCCATAAAATTCTGACTCACTTTTTGCCCTTTTACCATTTCCATTCCAATGCAGTTCATCCTGTTCCTTTTTCCTATACCCGTTTCCGTCCTTGTTCTTTTCAAGTCTCAGCGCCAGCTGTTGGTCATCAGCTTCACCGTCAAGTGACCCCAGTTTATGCTAATCAAGCCGGGGCCTCCTAATGCTTTTTTGGTCCGTCCAAAACTCCATGCATTCATTATCTTCCACGGGCATGTCAACTTATGTGCCATGCCACTTCAAAACTATATATAGTACAGTCAAGCAATGTCATTACCATCATGAGAGGGGAGTGTGAGTTGTGTGGGTAGGTCTCGCAATGGGAATCTTTTGACCACCCAACAAAGAGTAGTGTCTAAACCTGACAACAGCGTTCAGAATCGAGGTTGCCGAAGGTTCCCATTCTCAGGGAAAACCTGAAAGTATTCCACATCTTCTTCTGTGCGGCGTGCAGACTCCATTTCTGAAGGTGCGCATGTAACAGACTTGTGGTTGTTATCGTTCGGCATATGCAGGATGATCCTTCCTGAAAACGCTGGTGCTCATCTAAAGGTAGCGCGGAATGGACCCTCGATCTTGATGTCTTTAATGCCTTCAGGCATTAGCCGTAACCATTCGTTCCAACTTTCGAGATCAACATTGTCGTCGTCGAGTCGGATCGACAGATGCAGCTGCGGGCTATTCTCGTACGACGAGAAACTACTCCGCATTGGGCTGTTTTCATATATAGGCGATAGGAAGATCGAGGGAAGCCTAGAGTTTCCAGACATCATCATATGCAGTGGAGATGGGAAACTGGTCAAGATTTCCTTCTCTGGAAACCTATCCTGTACCATCTTAGAGTAGTGGGAGAACAGATTTGCATGCAGCTCAGCAGCCGATAGAGGACTCAAGCGTGTCGCTCTGACTCGCAGTTGTTCAGCTAGTGCGCGTGTAAACGCGCAGCGATCGAGGTCATAGAAGTGATCTTCTGATACTGATGCTGCAAGAAGCTCCAAGACGCCCTGTTGACGGATCATCCTGGTTGACGGGTAATAGGCTGCATCCATAATAATCAGAGTATCTGCGCAAGCTTCTTCCAAAGTTTGTTGGATACCGCCCCATCGGATTGTCGAAGCTTGTTCGGGATCCCGAGAACTAGCAAGTCAGCAAAATGCTGTGACAGGAACAGAGTTGAAGCGCTTACCTGGCCAAAGCCATCTCACGGTTGCTATCGAGGTACGTGTGTCCGGCGTAGTATACTATCTTCAATACATCACGCTCGTCACGATCCTCAACAAATTCGTTCAACTGCCTTGAGAGCCACCGCCACGAGCTCTTGCAGCCATCAGACGAGGATGGAATGGCTTGAACTTGAAAGTTGTAACGATAGTATTTATCAAACACTTCGGCAAGTTCCCGAATGGCGGACTGAATCGTAGGAACCTCCTCATCATCTTGCCAAAACAGGAACAGAACTTGCACGGCGCTATATCGATCTCGACTAGGTGTGGAAAGCATGCGTCCCACGTTGGTCTGGAGATCATTCTTGAAACTCTCAATTCCAGGTAATGACAAAGACTTCTCGAGGCGGGGGCCTGAGGGCAATGGGGTTCGGATTCGAGCGTCGCTTAATGGAGGTCGGCCAGGCTGATTCGAACCAGGAGTACCAGAATCAATTTCCATTTCCTGTGGGTCGTGCGTGAACAAGGACTGTACGTTAGTGATGGCAGCAGGGCTCAGTGGCCGCCCAGCAGCGGCGAGCGAAGGTGCAATATCCTGAATGGTTGGGCTGTGCGATCGATGGAATTTGGAAACGACATCCTCCCAAGTCATGTTGTGATGACTGGGATGGCACTGCAGTAATGAAAGTGTTGGTACATGAGTTTGTTGGTAAGGAATCGAGGTGTGACATGACTTACAGCAACTCTTCGCCTTCTGCAGTCGATGCATGCACCGAGCTTTCGAATGAGTGCAGCACGCTCTCTGGACTGTTGGGAAAGGGGTCCGGTCCGTCTCCTGCTCGTGCGGCGGTTGTTAGAGACGTCGGAGCCATCCTTTATAGAGAAAATGGACTGGTGCAAGTTAGGAGAGGTATCGGCACTGTACGATGTGTTATTGGTCTCTGTCGAGGCCAAGGTGGCGGTAGTCGCCTGGGTTGAGATTGAAGAACATGTGTCCTTTCTCAGGGGCGGCGTAACAGGATGGATATGGTGGTGATTATGGTGGTGGTGGTTTTGTTGCTGTTGCTGTTGATGCTGCTCGAATGTGTAGTGCGCCGGCGAGGTGGGCGACGGTTGGCGAAGCGGGGGAAGCTCATCTGGATTTTGTGGAAGCGAATGGGTGGGCACAGATGCAACAGCTGTTGCAGCTGCTAGAACCGCGGGCAGCGATGCGGACTGAGCAGAGGGTGAAGAAATCGAAGGTAAAGAAGGCGTCGGGGCGGTTTCGGATGCGGAAGTCGGTTGCGAAGGTGATGGAGAGGGCGGAGGCTGTGGTTGCTGGTGTTGGTTGATGGATGAACTTGTGGCAGTTGGAGAAGCCTCGGCCATGCTGTGGGCGACGGAATTCATATTGTTAAGAGAACTGCAATCGGCGCTGGAGAGGAATCAAACGCCCATTATCTCAAAAAAAGTGTTGAAGGGAGCAACGCAATTTGCAGCTGTCAGAATAGCTTGCCAAAACTCCAAATGCTCAACAGCAGAATATGTGGTAGGTTGTCGCTGCTAGACTATCGTGCCCAGATCTTAATCGTGTAGGCGCAAGTGCAAGTATAAGGCAGACAGGCTGCGAATGCGATGGGTTTATAGATATATTGCGCGCGTGGGTGTACTGGATATATAGCGGCGTTGATCCACCACGAGGTTCTTATAACTCCGAGGATTAGAGTTGAAAGCAGAGCGGGTTATTGCTGCAGCTTTGCAGCCACACACTGAACCGGCTTTGGGGGTTCTGAGCAGGGTTTGAAGTACAAGCTGTGTGCCGAGAATGGAGTGAGAGATGGACGTCCAAAAAGGGCCTTCTCAACGGTATGTTCTAAATCGATAAGGCGGAATGATACGCCCTGGGGCGAATCGAGGGAGGTAATAATGAAAAAATAGGAACAGCAGACAACTCAATTGATTGTAGCCGAGTCCAGTGAGTAATGCAACTAGGCAACGAGTAGAGAGTATGGGGATACGGAACGGCAATAGCAATGGTCCAATGATGTTAAAGCCGACAACAGCTTAACAACTGGAGCTTGAATCAAAAGAACAGCTGAGCTGGTATTGAGGTGGATGAGTACTGGCGAAGAGCAAGTTGGTTCTCTGCGACCTAGAAACGCGTAGTTTCGGTTCCCGGTTTGTGGTAGTTGAAGAAGGCCTGATCGGATCAAGGGCTATGGAGGACGAGACGGAAGTCGTATATACGAAGAGCCGGCCTATGATGTAGGCGCGACCAAAAGATGGTTTTAAATCTGGGTATGGTCTGCAAGGTAAGTAGAAGAGTAACGGCAGAGACAACGAGAGCGGATCAAGGTCTTGACGATGGAGATACGAATTGATTGAGAGAAAAGATACAAGAGAGAAAAGAAAGGTCAAGTTTATGCCATGGAAAGAGACCGAGAGTGTTCCGTCGTCGCGAAGACCGACCTGAGGTGAACGGAGTGGCGTGGAGAGGAATCGTCGAAGAAGGGCGTGAGCAAAAGGTGTCGTAAGTTTGCAGCCAATCAGCGTGTATTTCGGTGAGTCTCACAGCGTGAGAGTGGGAAGGGAGGGGGCGTGAGCGGGAGCAATCCCTGGGTCCTGCACGGCGGAGAGGAGCGCTGTTGGTGAAATTGAAAATGCCCGCCAGAGGGGAAGTGGATTTTCCCCGGAAGCCCAGGTCAGGTAAGCCTGTAAGGTAAGGTCGGGTACCGTCTAGTACTGCGCAGGTAACTTTGTGCGGCAATTCCATAGAAATGGTACCTGAGTCCAAAATCAGGGACCGGCCCGGGAATCGTACTTTAAGGACATGAAATGGGGTAAAATGGCATGACTTGCTGTGTGATTGCAGTAGGTACCTCAGTACTCATTGGCAGGTGGAGATCAAGTCTCGATCTGGGACCTGGATTCAAGGTCAGTGGAGGTGGACATCAGTCTGGTGGGCGATACCGAACATGAATAGGAAATTGAATACCTATCCTACGAATCTCAACGTGGTGAGGGGGAAATTTATGAGATTGTTGGGATGTCTCAATAAACTGTGCCAGAAGTGATGATCTGGTTGATTGAGAGCTTTGAAACATTCAACCACATTGCTGAACTCATACTGGTGATAGCAAGCCTTCCGTGGGATGAAGTTCATGGAGCAAGACAAGGTGAGACGAATTCGGCTAGGCTCAATTGCAAATCCCGGCCGAGGTGGACCGTCGACCGTACCTTCCTTGGCCTTTGTCTTCCACGCACGGCAGCCGTCGGTTCGGGTGCCCCCAAAGTCGCAGCACCTTGTACTGTCATTACCGGTTGCGCGTTATGACAAAAGCAAAAACTTGAGTCTGGACCCAATCGCCAGAACCATGGATGATCTAATTAATCAACTCTACAGTAATTACATCTCGCTAGTCTAATCAAGGTGATGCCAAAAGGAACGTTAGATGTCCCGTTCATGAAGCGCGGCTCCGGCGGCAGGTGTTGGCCCTTGCTTGTCTGTGCTGTGCAGAGATGTACGGTACCTTCCCTAGATGTTAATTCTATCTATAACGTGACAACTGAGTCCCTTGTTCCTGCCGTTAGGTCTAGCATCAATGTACCGGCAAGGACTTTCCTCGGCATTGCTTGCTTCTTTGGAAGTATGGAGTGCCATTACACACGCAACTTTATCCCCATCTCTCCACTTCGGATTCAATCTTCTTCCAAACGACTGGATCCTTTTCTGAAATGATCCATCTAAATATGTCGATTTCAACTGCATATAATCAATCCACTGATTTTCAGTTCGCGAGAGAAATCGAACGAGGGCGATATCGGAATACTCGAAAGTCAGATCTCGTACGGTTGCGGGTTTTCCCAGTCAGTTACGAACTCACTTTCGGTCACCAAACTTTTCAGATCATCTAAAAGATCGGCTGCAGCGAAGTCTATCTGCCAGACGACTGGTCATTACACCCGTATCGCTTCTTCGTTGAGAATAAACACAGATTACCCAGTTTAAGTACCAACACATCTTTCATCATTGACCAAAGCAGCGTCGGTCAGACATCCAAGTCTACACCTAAGAAGCAAACAAACTGCTAAAGCAGTGGACTACAGGTTCAAGGTTGCACAGCCTATGTACACCCAGGACTACGGGCTGATGGATGTCTTAACCCTGTTCGTCGCATGGCATGCCATGCTTACAGCCCATGGTACCTTGTGAAAGAATCCTGCTCGAGGTTTGACCGGAAGTGCAACACCGAGCACAGATACACTCCAACGTCACAAGCTTTCTAGACATGGGTTCTCTGTCACGTTTTTATGACTACATCACTTTACTGCATGCAAAGAGCTAACACCGCTTCTCTATTCTCTCTCAAGGATCGCGGGTCACATCGTTCTCATCGATCTGTTGTATCCCACAGTCTACGAGCTCACCCGCAACATACGTCCTCTTGTATTTGTGACCGGGACTTGTCGTCGGCCAGTGGTTGTACCCTGCAGCCAGCTCATTGACAGCTGCAACCCGGATTGGCCACGGTAAATGATATTGGATATGCATTCCAAAGACTCTTCTATGAAGGACATCATTTGTTGGGTTTTCCAGCCGGCATGATCGTTCGCCTTGTCCTGTACCGTTCGTGAAGGTGTCACCTTTGGCACAGTCGACCAGTAACCGCCACAAGTTACTGGTTGCATCCCGAGTATCTTGAATACCAATAATTTGCTCGATTCGAAGACTGCAAGCATCCTTGATGGTACCACAATATTGGTACATCTCGACCAAATCAGTCTTGTCAGCATTGAAGAGCCAGGAAGACAATTGATTCATTAGGTGTTCTTTCACTGCACAAATATGGAGGACAATAGCCGAGAATTGCTAGTGTAGCATGTGCTTCTATGTCTCACCAAGAATTTTGGACAAAAAGTTTAGTGGCATCACGAATTGACGCCGCTACAATAAAGCACTTACTATATATAAGAGACCAGGTTGACGCACTTACCACCACCACCCTGCGGTTGCGCCATCAAAGTTAGCTTTCCCCCATACGTCAAGGGTTGACAGTGCGCTTCTTGTTCCATAGGCGCGCCTGGAATAACGTACGTACAGCAATTTAGAAGGAAACAAAAACCGCTCAAAATTGGGCGTTGTCGTTCATTCTCCACCCTACCACCAAACCCCATCATAGCTCGGTGAGAAGGATGTATGGCTCCGTACCACGAACCCATTCGGCTCTGACCTCGGGAAGAGAAAAGAAACAAACCTTGCCAGTACCTCGATTGTGATGGTCCTATTCTTTATACGGCATATACATCGTGGAGTATGTACAACAGAGCTGTTGAGTATTCGAAGGATTAATCAGTGACTCTATCTCAAGTAAGATGTCCAGTTGCTCTAAAACGACGGCGGTTGAATTCCGCTCGTATGAACTGTACAGTACAGACTTGAAGCTTTCGGCTTCACAAGTCATGACACTCAATCAGCTCACCTCATTCTCACCCCAGGATTTTGCCAAAGAAAGCATCGGCAACTAGGGACCTACATGCCAAGAGTTCCACCATTAAGATCAGGGGTCCTCACTGGCCAGATCAGGGAAAGTTCTCTGCTCACTCTGCTTCTTTTCTCATGCTGAAGCTCATCAGCCGGACCAATTCGGAGGCATGTTGCAACAGATTCACCGAGGTCAACTCGGATACCAATCACCACAATAAGCTAGCACCTATTGTTGCACATTGCAATTTAGTTTGGCTAATATTATAATGGGAGTAACAATTAAGCATAGTTGTGGACATGCATACTGTATTTCCCCTGGTCGTGATATACCAATTCATACATGCTTTGGCGATAACCACAAGCATCGCTGCCTCAGCATTCTTGTGTACTTTACAGCAGTGCAGCATGGCAAGAGGGTGTTGTGGTACAGTGCACATACACACCAAATTTTCCATGACCCCAGTCAAGCCTGGTGCCGGGTCTTCACCGAGATCCCTTCGTGAGACATCACCAGATCTGATCCACCCTGTGGTTCTCTCTGTTGGCCCAAGCTTAACAGCTTTGATTAATCTACACCTTGTACTGTACAACTTTGACATTCGACGTAACTCTCAGTTCGGTACGTATTGTCATTACCATCGACCAATCGGTGCTTCAATCTCCACCGATGAAGTTGGACTTTTCACCGACACAAGGCGTCTTCAGCCGACGGAGATAGAATAACAGACCGAGCCTGCTGTGTTCCTGCTTCCCCAAGGCGTACTTGATCAAACCCAAAGAGCACGTATCGTTTACAAAGCAATCTGCATAACACGCTGCAGACCTCTCACACCTTGAACCAACACCGTAGACCACACTTGGTGAACCCGAGCATATCGGTTCCAGGCTCCGGACTGGTCTCCGGCAGCGGCCTCCGATCATCGAGGAAGACTTGCCGTACTGGGGCCAAGACCCATACGGGATTGGGCCATTTTTGGAGCTTTATCGGGCTACCGTGGGCCGAGAAGACCGTCCTGGTGCCGTTCTTTGGAGGGTCCATGGGATGCTTGATGGCGGTGTGTTTGCTCTGACAGACCGCGTACCTACTGTAGATCTAGCGAACTTTTCAATCTATGCAGACATATCAGATGCAATATTGAAAGCAGCGTTCTTTACTCAAATGGCAGCCTACAGTCCACATCGGCATTGTGATGTAGTATAAGTCAATCGGCCATTTTGTAATATGCCGCTCATGTGATCTTTGCTACTCTTCCTTTGCCAAGCCTGCTCAACCTTCTTCAGACTTCGTGTTGTACATTTGTACACTTTCTTGGAATACAATATAGCAGCGTAGCACATCTTAGAAAGTGATTGATTCAGACGAACGTTGATATGCTCCATATGGGCATTTCCTGGTCATATCCCAATATTATAATAACCAACACCAAAACCAGAGAGAAGAATACCCCTAAAGGTAATACGAGGATTTTCATACATATTAAATAAACATAATCACCACTTCTGACCCTTTGTCCAAGGTGAGCTTTGAAACTCGCCTTTGTCATCTCGAGTTGTTCCAATCTCGTCACGTTTGTCGTCAACCAATCTTGCCCATTCGAGCATCAACCTGAAGAGATACACTTCCATATCCTTCTCGCCAAGCGCTTCTTTCGCCCATTTAGAACCCTGCTGAGCGATCCATGCTCCATCCTTCGTCTGCCCTTTCATGTCTGTATCGCGCCCGTTGATGTTCGCTTTCTTGTGGGTGCCTGTGAAGTACGTCAAGGTGGTGTGTAACCCCTGATAACGTGTGTCGATGGGTACAAAATGCAGCCAGGGAATCAGGCGATCGCTGTACCACGTCCGGAAGAGGGTGGAGATGAGAGGCACGCTATTTGAGCGGAGCACGCGAAGGAGGTCGGGCGAGGGTCCGTTGTCCTGGTCCAAGAGAAGGATGTATCGGTATTCGAGAGGTTCTTGATCCTTAGATTCGTCGACAACGGGATATGTTTGACGGAGGAGCTCGCAGTTGGGGCCTTGGCAGCCTGTGTAGTCCTTCATGCCAACACTTGTAGGCACGACAAGATTTGCTTCAGCGATAGGGACCTTTTCATGTCGATATGCGTTCGGATCATTGGCTGATGGGAGAATCATCGAGATCTTGTCTTTTGGATTTCGGTTACCCAACATATGAAGGAGTCGAAACTTGTGATTGCCGCGCAGAGCTTGGTCTGACATGTATTCGTTGCCAGTTTGACCTCGCCAGAACATGGAATCATATCGACGGTCAAAGTTCCAACTAATGTCGGTCTTATGGTCATCTGGCTGTGGGAGAGGGACCAAAATGTCCTGAAAAGGCTCGGACTTTGATGGTCCAAATAGGGGTAGCAGGTCCCGAATGGGCTCTGCGTGAGGACTGGAAAGGGACATTCCATGAAGGTACTTGAGATCAGGTTGAGCGCAATATTCCATAGACCTTTCCCAATTAACCATTATCTGCGCTTTCGAATGTCTTCGCACACAGTCGGCACAAAACTCGCCAATGTTCCAATGAGGGCTGGTTCGTGTCCGTGAGCCAGGAGGGCATGCTTCAACCTGCATCTGGCGATAGTTGGCTAGGGATATCATGGAAGGTTGGTCCGTCTGAGGAGATTTGGGCAAGGCAGGCAATGGCTTCGGGACAGGGGTTTCTGCCGGCTTCACTTCACTGTTTTTATCGGCGCCATCTCCCTCAATGGATCTCTTCGAAATGAGATTGACGATGGGGGTCAGATCAGCTCGGTTCTGCCCATTGGCAGTTTCCCATGTTGGGAGAATTCGCGGTGTAATACCTAGATTGACCGGGAAGAGCATATCGGGTAGGAATTTCGAAAATTTGCTTATGGAGGCCACCAAACCATCCAATAACTCTGCATCATGTCCGGTAACTTCAGGCAGTCTCGATGCGTTGCCATCTTTAATGCCAATGACATGAACACCAGGCATTTGGGACACCAGTGACGTGCGTTGCCGCAACTTTTGTGGTGGGATGGCTTTGAACGGAGCCAGATCTCGGTCAATTTGATCGAATCGGTCAATCACCGCGGTGTTCTTGGCTAGTTCATACCAGTCTGCAAACGCCGGAGGAGGGTCTTGGCCGTCGTGACGCTCTTTATATATCTTGTGCGCAATGGGAAGACTGTTGCTTGTGGTTGCCTCCTGCATCCAGCGAGACTGTCTAATGTTCGCTCTATATATGAAGTCATTGATAGGGTGGCGCACAAAGGTTTGAGGTTCTGTTTTGGCAATGAACACAGTAGTGCCCATGACAAGACCAACAAGGAGAGCCAGGAGCACAAAACGTTGGATGAATACAACGGAGCGTATGCCGTGCGTGTAGGTAAAAAAGATCATGCCAAATGCGATCATGTAGAGCGGCGTAATCTCAGGGAGTCGCTTGGGGTGGATGTAGTCTCCATACTGGAAGATATTCTGGCAGGCCTTGACAGTTCCTACGAGAAATGTGATGGTACTGGCTGGTGTGAGCGGCGCTGTCTCGCATACCCAGAAAGAGGCTGATGTCATAAGAGCTGCGAATGCAACACTGTCGACAATGATGTCGAAGCCGTACAAGAAGCCAAACCCAGCATGTAACACGGAAGAGCCTCGAGATATTCGGCTTCCGATCCACACAAGGCCCATTGACAATGATGAAAGGGTCAGAACTGTTCCCAGAGTTCGTAGACGAAGCTTGGCTGTTCGAGACCAGGCCAGCAAACGCCAAAGTAGGACCACGATGATGAGATCGAGCATAAGTCCAGTACACTGCAAAGCCAGAGTTGTTCGCTTGCTCTCGGCGAGTTCGAAACAATAATAAGTAGACCGTGTAATCCGACTGATGGCGTAGTAGGTACCTGTAGAGAATATCATGAGGCTGGATACTGCCAGAGTAAGCATAACTCTGGGTCCGCTGAACCAGTCAACCAAGTCGTCGAAGCATGAACGCCATGGATCATCTGGATCCTCAGGAGGCGGAACTCCCCATTTCTTTCGAGCTGTGAAGATTTCATATGCGAAGAACAGGACGCAGAGAAATGACTGAATAGTTGTCAGCTTTCATGCTATGCTTTGAATGATTAGACTCACCTCAAGACCTGGAGTTGCGCATTGTTGCTGATAGTTTACACGGTGAAAGACCTCGAGCCTTAGAACGATACATAGAATAAGGACAGGAAGTGATAGTCTTCGTGGCCTTCCTGGTAGATGAGTGTTCTCACTCTTGGCAGCATCAGGTACACCGTCAAGTAGGGAACCTTGATGACGATGTGTCGTGAAACGTCCATCTGCACCGGGAAACCACTTGGTGATGCAACTGACTCCGTAACAAACTAGACCAGATAGAAGAAATACGAGAAACGAGGAAAGTCTCGGGCTCTCTGGACGTGACCTCGTATTAGTTGCTGGGGACATGCTTGAGACAGAGTACGTTGAACTAACCAGTTAGAGAATGACGCTCAAAGGTTTGAGATATGTAAAAGAATGAAGAGACGGCACTATCAACTATGTTAATGTTCAGGACTATAGAGTCAATTGATGAGTAGAGGATGAAAAGCGTACCATAGCGCAAATAATTGAACCACTGCATCGCCAGCCATGATGATGGTTGATAGTGGCTCTCAAGGCCAAGATAGAGTGGAACAATGAATATAAAAGGTCAGGGAAGCCTCCAAATTACTCATGATATCGCAATAATAAAAGTGTTTTTGGAACAAGCGTCAAGTGGATATAAACTTCAAAGGCCAGCTCATGTCGTCCTCGTCTTCATCGAAGTCATGATAAAGAAAAGAAGCTTAAAGCTAGAATTGGAAGTAGAAAACCCCCCTGCTCGATTTTTGGTTGATATTAGGGGACAGGATGACGACTCTTTTCTTCCACCCCTGAAAATTACCTAAGCTGACGTCTATTCGCTGGCCCTTCTATTTACAGCGCCTTAAAACGAAACGGTCCACTATCTCTTAGGGGTCCCCTCCCTCGATAACGATTTAACTTCCACTAATTGTCACAATAAACTTCCAATTTCATCCAATGTGATGGATCCATTGTAACACTTTGAACGCCTCACTAACAGCATGGCCGGCCTAAACGACGTGCCCTTCATCAAGGGCCTTGCCGTGCCTTCTGTTTGTTCTCTTATAATCTTTCTCGCCTACTTCTCCCAGTTCCTCTTCCATTACTCGACCACTCTCGAACCCGGTCCTCCCTCACGTCGCGAAACTATCACCTTTAACAGCCTCCTCCTTATCTTATGGATAACCTACTACCGCGCCGTTACCACCGATCCGGGCCGTTATATATTTAAAGACCGTGTTATTGAGGCCGATGGTCAGCGCTGGTGCAACAAATGTGCGGCTCCCAAGCCTCCCAGGGCGCATCATTGTCGCCATTGTGCGAGATGCGTGCCCAAGATGGACCATCACTGTCCCTGGACGAGGAACTGCGTATCTATGACCACGTTTCCGCATTTTTTGCGCTTCCTCGTCTACACGAACATGTCGTTGTGGATGCTGGGTTTCTTCCTATGGCAGCGCTTCGCTAAAATCTGGGAACACCGTCGTCTGCCCGCCTATTTGGGCCCCAGTCTCTCTGGACTGATCTGCCTGTCTCTTGTTGCCATCGTTAACTTTGTTACTACTGTGGCTTTGGGCATCATGCTCATCAACACTGTTAGATCATGGATCTTCAACCAAACCATGATCGAGGGCTGGGAGCAAGAGCGTCATGAGGCTCTGATGGACAAGGGCCCTAAGGAGTGGTGGGATATAATGGGCCCCGATGGCGAGAAAGTTCGATTCGAGAGACTTGAGTTTCCTTACGATATTGGTTTCTTTTCCAACATGGCTCAGGCGATGGGCACCCGCAACGTCCTTTGGTGGTTCTTCCCCTTTGCTGGGAACCCTACCATCGCTAAGGATGGTGAAGGCTCGGGCTGGACATGGGAAGAGAACGGCTTTAACCGCATCGAAGGTCTTTGGCCACCACCGGACCCAGACAAGCTCCGTAGAGCTGCGCGAGGCTGGCCTGCTGGAAACCGCAACTACGCTGAGGAATTGCGCCAAGCAACCATGAGCTCCAGCGAGTACAAGGCCGAGTTTCTCAAGCGCCAGGCCGACGATGAGAAGCGCAAGAGACATCTGATGGCGGAGCTAGAAGAAGTTGACGATTTCGACATGTATGATGATGAAGAATATGATCGCGATTTCAACGAAGGACTCGGATGGGTGAACTCGGATGGCGATCGACTACGAGACTACGGCGTTGATGAAGAGGAGTCGGCAGCTGAAGAAGCAGATGACGATGTGCCATTAGCCGAGCTGATACGAAGACGAAAGGTGCTACAAAAAGACAGTTCAGAAGATTAAAGATAAAACTATCTAGCGTATGAAGTTTTTGGTTAAATAAAAAAAAGCATTCATTCCTTCTAAAAATCTGTAATCTTCTGGCTATAGATATGAATGTCCCCGTCCTGCAGTCATTCAGAACGACGCTTTACATACGCTTGCCCTAAAGCATCAAGAATGAAAATAAAAAAACCAAACTCGGCCGTGAATTTCTTGCGGCTTTTACAACTCGGTTGCCCAGTTCAGTCTTGTTTGTATACAACAGAAAAATGGACCATATCTCTCCTCCTCTTACGCTTCCTCCAGCGCACTGTTTATTTATATCATGCGTGTGGTTGCAAAACAATTGCCAGTAGTTGTCCTACCATCACCTTCCGTTTTTCGACTCCTCAGTGATATCGTGAAGCATAAACTCGTGATGTCGACTACCAGTCGTCGTCATCTTCCTTCTCCTTTTGCATAGCGTTCTTCCTGGCCAGCAGAGCGTCGGCCAAACTGCCACCCAGGCTGGGCGTGGGAGTGCTGCTGCGGCTATCTGATCCGTTGGGTGTGTTCAGACTCATGCCAGAGTCACGCTGCTGAAGCTCGGCAGGCTTACGACCAGCAGCGGGACGCTTGGCGGGAGGTGCAGGTGGTGTAGGCTTAGATCGTGGAGGAGCAGGAGGAGCTCGAGGCGCTGGAGGGGCTTGTTCCTCGACGTATGCTGCCGGAACCCAAGCTTGCTGTGCAGTTTGGGGGTTCTTGGCTAGCCACCATCCTAGACAGGTTAGTTACGCTAGTAAATTTGGAACAAAGGAATACACTTACCGTTACTCTCCTTCTGCACAATCTCGACAATCTGGCCCGCAGTGATAGAGAGCTCATTCTCCCGTTGGCCGGCAAAGTCATACAGGACCTTGGCCATCACCTTAGGTGGGCTTGGTGGTCGTGCTGGGGCAGCAGGAGGCGGGGGAGGGGGTCGTGCTCGTCCGGCGCCGCTG